>JAUMHA010397827.1:0-11433 GCA_032359765.1 Saxidomus gigantea | reverse complement strand
GAACCAATGACCCTAAATCAGCAGGAGATTTCGCGATATCAAATCAACGACCATAATCACTCATTAACAGAAGCGTTTCCTGACAGAATTCTGATTCTTCAAGAAGGACTTGCATAACAGTAATTACATTGTGTTTCAAAACGAAATACTCACTGGATAAATATTACCTCTAACCATATCACTTTTCTCAGGTTTCAGTAGTAGGTAATCACCCCTAAATGGTACGATTCTTGGTTCTCGATTACAACCCGATAATTCTGCTATACGGTCTGACTGCAATCCACAACAGGTCACTACGTACCTACACTGTAAAGTCTGATTCTGAAACAAACAACAGACAATTGTTCAAAAAGATCACATCTCTAAAAGCCAATTTAGTTAAAATGAATCTACCTAGTCGTTCTATTTGTCTTCATATATTTAGTTTGTAATACTTTATATTTGTATCCCTTTCACAGTCACAGCGACAGCTTTTATTTTTCCAGCCAAAATTTGTTCTTTTCCCATCACAAGCTTTTTTTTATTTTGGTCCACAGAGAAATATAGTAGTATCTTTACTGATGTATACAGAACAACTTACTATTTAAATGGTAACTGGATGGAATACCCTGAGGCTAACTCGTATAAGACAATGGAATAAACACAATAAATTGTAATTACATGTAGCAGTGTACAGAGATTTCTGTGTCTTCCACTAATCTTGACACATTTTAAATACTTTTCAGATAAAATACCTGGCAAAAACTATAGCTTGCTGTTAACATACTTATCTCTAAAGAAACAACCCCACATGTAATTCCCAGCAGATCTAGAAATACAGTATCTTCACATTGTAATTTTCATTTCTGCATCTGTAGTACCCCTACTCTTTTTCAGCTGCCTAAATATTTTCTTTTTTTAATTTTAGGGCAATAACTCTGGATTTACTACAGGGCCGGACCTGATATGTAACTTTATTGCAATAACTTAAACTCACCTGATTACCATTTCCCACAACTGTAATTGGATACTTGTTACCGTCTAAATCCCCTGATTTTCCTTCCTTTGTTATAGACATATCAGACACTGAGAAATCTGTGAACACGTGGCCCCCTCTTTCTTCGAAGAAATCACCGTAAGACCGTGTGACCAGGCCATAATCAATGATGCCTGTGTGTGGAGAGTGTACAGCCTTCAAGCCCTGTATGGTAGAGGAATATAGAATTGCAATGCAATACTAAGTCTCCAACCAGTTTGGAGCAATCTATAAGGGTGTATATATTAAGGGTATGTAAATATAAGACCAAAGGTTGACCTTAACCTTGGGAGTAGGTGGCTAGGTGTTGCTTGCAACGTATCCTAAACCATTGTGTGAAGTTATATCAAAATCAGTCCATGCATGTTGAAGATACAGACAAGAAACAAAATTGCAGACAGACGGACGGAACACCTCATACCTATAGTCCCTGAACCAGTCATACTAATAAGTTGCAACACAAGCCTTGTGTGGTCAAGAATTATCAAGACAATCAGGCCTCCTCAGGGGTGATTTAGGAAAGACATGCCTCGGCATGCCAAGCAGTAAAATGGGTATCAGTAATGAAAATTGCTGGTTATCGGGTTTCATCATGGGTGATTACTGTAAGTTGAACAAACTAGTTTTACGATATAGCTAAAACAGATTAGTATAAATTCTATACTTACAACACAGTTAGGTTCAATATCTTTGATTTCACTGCCATCAATCATACGTAAATCTTTCACACCATTCTCAATACCTCTTTGCAGTAAAGCTTCAAGTCTTGGGATCTCCTCAGGCTCTGTAGCAACTATTAACTGAAAGAGACCACACCCTGTTGATACAGTATTTCTGTACCTCTAGTTACAACTAACATATCCACAGCAAATACAAATATATAAAGGAGAGGAAAGCATAAAACGTTTAGCTATTTCAAATAATTTGTTCAAGACTATATTCTTCAAGAATATTATTCCTTGGGCTATGTTCATAAGTATCTTCCATGAAGCCTAACATATTTTATTGAACTGAAAAATTATTTTCTGGACTTATGTCTTCATAAAACTTTCAACAATAACAATCTTTCAACAAAAACCAGATTGAAGCAAGATCATGCTTTTCAAGTTTCAAGGTTTGAATCCTGATTCACTTAATATCTGGGAAAAAACATAGTTTTGCCAAAGCATTTTGAAAATCACTTGTTTCTAACCCATACATTGTACATATAGAACAGACAATCTATCTGATCTTAGTTCATTCAGCCACAAAAAATAACAGTTGTCTGAAGAGTGTTGTTACCACAAGGCATTGCCTTTTTGCCTGTCTTACCTTTCCACACTTATTGTAAGGCACATTGTTTTTATCGCAGTATTTGTACAGCAGTTCTAGCCCCTCAACACACAGCTTGGCCTTCAGAGAGCCTGGTGTGTAGTAGATCCCAGCATGAATAACACCACTGTTATGACCACTCTGATGTGCAGCTGCAATGAAAGTATGTAACTTAGTGCTGATAATAAGTACTACATGTATACAAGAAATAGAGATAAAGGGAAGTAACTTTTATGGTACTCCTGATGATGTCTTACTTTATTATCTTTCCAAATTTTGGTTTTGCAAGTAAAATCTACTTAATTCAGGAAAATGGATAAAGCTTTTGACAATGGGCATTATAAGATGCTTCACTTGCATATCTAGCTATCTTTACACACATTTTACTATATTTACACATATAATAGGTAACTATCTTTACACACTTTCAATACACACTTAGCCTTGTAAGGATATAAAGAACAATACCAAGTTTGTTTTCCTTCTCCACTACAGCAAATGACAAAGATGGGTGTCTGAGGATAAGCTCCCTAGCAGTTGCCATTCCAACAATTCCTCCCCCAACAATGACAACATCATATTCTTTTCTCTCATCTTTATAACTTAAATTGAAAGAAAAATATGTTAGTTCAGTGCCTGTAGTTTTTAGAAGACTCTAAACTTACTGCATCAGGGATTTCCCTCACTATTTTGAAATTTGAGTCCCAGGACTCTCATTGCTGCTTTTTAGGAGTCCAATTATATATTTGGGAGTCCCAGACAATAACAATAAATAAAAACATTCAGTTTCCCTGTTGAAATGCTAAATTTACAGATTGGATCAACCACATTTGTATTAGTTACTGGATCTGTTTCAAAGTAAAGCATTGTGTTGGTCAAAGTCGCTTACAGTGGAATTTTGTTCTGCCAGTAGATTCTAAATAAAACGTTTTCAAAGTGTTGAGAATTATGATTAGTTCAAGTACCAACATGAATCAAGATTGCACTTATGACTCAAAGGATATTAAAGGGCAATAAAAACCAATCCAATCAGCGAGTCCAAAGGACTCATGACCCTTAGTAAATGTGGGTCCTTCGAGTCATAAATGAGTCCAAGTAATGGGAGGATGCGAGTCCAGGAAATCCCTGACTGCATGTGTGCCAAACAAGACTTCTAAAAGACTCCTTGTTAAATTGCAAAACTTCAATGTCCAGTTTCACAATAATCTTAGTCCTTGACCTCAAATCATGGACATCATGGTTAGTTTCAGAACAAAAACATACAACAGCTACTAAATGATCATTGCAGGGAACCATTCATGAAAAATATACACAACTGTAACAACCTACAAAGTATGCTTCTTGCTATAATGTTCAACATATTGAACTGGCTTGAGTCTGGCTTAATTTCAGAAATGTATGTGAACATACTTCTGCAAAACCTGTTATTGGTCTGACACTGCACACATTAAAATGGATAAGTCCAACTCAACTGCTCAAGCCAGTTACATTGGTTGAAAATAAAGTTTTAGGTTTACCAATGTTTCGTTTGTTTGAGGTTCAGACTATGATGGTGAACCCTAGCTTTCACTGGGTTATTTCTTCTGTGTAATTAGGTAATGCACCATTCACCACCACACAGGATATACAATACAGTAACATTATTTAATTCATAGGCTTTAACTCTTGGTCTTAGAATATCAAATGGGGACCACTCATTATAAACACACTCAAACTTTGGTGAATGTGGTATCTCACAGGGTCTACATAAGACTCGTTTATCTATCCTGAAGATTGCTGTAAACCCTGCAAAATCTCATATTTGTCTGGCAAAGAATGCCCATGTTCATAAACTGGATAGTCAAAGTGACCTTAAATTAGAATGAATGTTTAAAAGACGTGGCAAAGTTACACAAGACGTATCTACTTTTTAACGATCACCCAGACGCTTTTAAAGTATGTTCACAGTAAATCCTATGGATATCCAAGCGTTTTTCTGATCGCGATCATTTTGTTGAGTTTTTTACAAATTTCTCCATTAATTTAACTTAACAAACTAAACTCTTCAAACAGAAACATTCCTCTTACCATGCGGAATAATATCGACATGTGCATTTGTTTAATTGTCGATTCTGCACACAGTTTTTCAGCACAAATTTGTAGACTTTTCCTACCGCTGCGCGAGCAGACATCTTTTCTATCGAAATCTCGGATTGTCACGACCAAGTCTCGCAGTGTACATGTACCTGATGTATCCTTTGATGAGACCGCACAGTTCAAAAGAGAGTTGATCGGTAAAGGTGCGAAATCATGGAGGGGGAGTTAAAGTGTCCCTCTTGTACAAAATTTTTTGTCAAACCTGTTCTGTTGTCATGTTCTCATAATTTGTGTTCGGGATGTGCCCACAATTTACAGGATTCGGTGGATAAATTTTTACCTCAAACAGACGAAAATAATTCGGACCAAGGGGATTTTCCAGAAATTGACAAACTAAGTATTGTTAGTGAAACTGATTCGGGTGTTGTCTGTAATAGCAGACCAAGTAGCTATATAAGTACACCAAGTATTCATAATCTTTTCTTGTCATCAACTCAATTGTCACAAGGATGTGTGTATGGAATTAAATGCCCTGTATGCAAAAAAGTTACTTACTTAGGTGAAACTGGATTTCAGTCACTACCTAGGAATCGTGTTTTGGATATAATCGTTGAAAAAATTTCAGATTCTAAATCAGAGGAAAGCATATCGCAGAAGTGTGAACTGTGTGATAGTGATAACCCTAAAGATGCAACAGTTGTGTGTGAACAATGCGAGGTCAGTTACTGTGACACGTGCAGGGAAAATTGCCACCCTGCACGTGGACCACTTGCTAAACATAACCTAGTAGACCCAGTTCAGGGAAAATCACTATTGCGTGCAAAATTAAAGCAAAAAGATCAAAAGTGTTATGAACATACGGAAGAAGTGTTAAGTTTGTACTGTTTAACCTGTAAGATCCCAATGTGTATAATTTGTCATCAAGATGGGCCTCATATCAACCATGAGTCTCAAGCCATAGGTGCTATGTGCAAGTCTCATAAGGTGGGTATTTTTTTTAACTTGTAGTGGCTTTTAAGTTAATATTTTAGAACTATTATTATATTTGTGTTTTTTCCCTAGTATTATTGAGGAACTGCTCCATTTCAGCTACTGAAAAAAATGTATCAATTCAGAAAAGAAATTATGTATGAAAGAAATATATGTTGTTAAAAGAGGAGGGAATCTTGATGTTGTTAAAGTGCTTAAATCTATACACTAATTCCAGTTTATGTATATTTTATTCAATTATTCCTGGAATTGTAAAATTATTCACTCTGAAATAGTCTGAGCATTGAAATCTCAGATAAAATAATCAATATAGAAAGGAAAATGTGAAAATTAAGTTTATAAGATTTGTTACTCGCAATGCATATATATCAATGATCAATAGTTTTCTTATTTTGAAAAATGGCATAGGGGGCAGTGTATTTCTTATACGGTTACAGAAAATAGATTTTCAATTTATCAGGTATTGAATTGTAATCGCGAACAAAGTCGATACTGAATGGAAAATACTTAAAATATTTATTTTATTCAGATAATAAAGCATTTATAAAACCTTATTTATATCAAAAGTATGAAAATGTTGCGATATTTCAAAACCAGTTTGCTTTCCTGTTCAATAAATGTGCATCATTATTTTTATGTTAAATCAAATATTTGGATACAAATTTTACAGCTAGATGACTTTTGGGCATAAAAATATTGATTTGGAAAGGACAGAATTGTGTGATAATTGATCCCAGAGTATGGCTGAAATCCCCCAGTACAGTGATTGATGGTGAAATGGCATTGACTTAGATAACAGTGCCGGCACCTCAAGAGGTTACTGTTAATTAATTGCTGATTTTACATACAGCTAACAATAACCAGCCCAGCTTGATTTTGTTCGCATTTTCATGGGCCTTATTTATTAATGGCAGATTCTTGATAAGATATGGAAGTCACATGCAAGTTAAAAAAGAGAGATTTCTTAGAAGTTATTTTCTCAGAAATTCAGCTCATTAATTAATGAGTGCTAACTTAGCAAAATAGAATGGTGTGATAAAGCACGAAATAGGAAATTAATCAATAATCTGACAGCACAAGAATTTAAAGGTGTTATCCAGAACATTCAAATTTCAGATTTTTCATGCATGTTTTTGTTTTAGATCAATAGACCAATAATATTGTCAACTGATGCAAGCAGAACACAAGAAAAGGCTTGGGTTTTTTTTTTGACGTAAAACATTCAGTTGTTTGAAAGTAAGGATCCTGCCCATTTTTGAGAGCACACTGCCCTTTAATTGTCTAGATAGAACGCTTAGGATCCTCATGTCTAAAAAAGTGCCTGGGTTCTTCTTTATTTTCACTTAATTATAAGAAAAGTTGTTTTTTTTAACGATGGTAGATTTTAATTTTTTTCACTTAATTATAGCAAGCCCTTTTTTTAACGATGGTAGATTTTTATACTTCGCTATATCGTTGTTCTGTCAATTAATGTCTTATTTCGTGATAACACCACATTTTTCTACTTGAGGCATGCTGGGTGTCAATCAAATTGACAATTGTGTAAGAAAATATTAAGTATTAACATATTGCATAAGTATTTAACACATCATGCATAATTGACTGGTTAAAGGTGCTAAATTAAGTCAGTTGATCACTGTTGTATCACCAGGGGAGAAAAAACAGTCAGGGCTACAAGATGTAATACATATTAAAGTACTTCTGCATCTGCGCCCTATCACTCAATAAAACTGGAAAGTTTCAGTGTGCTTGTATTTTTGTAGACTTTTGTCTGTGGCAATATGACAAAATAGACATAGAATAGCCAAATAAAACAGTAAACCATTGAAACAATACAAGCAATTCTGTTTTGAGCTTGAAAGTTTCTTGAAAATACTTGAAGTTTTGAGACCGTTATCTGCCTCAATTTGAGATGTAAATACCCTATGAAAACAGCACCCAAAACAATTAATAGTTACATTAGATTTCTATTTTAATACCCAAGCTTGGTAACTTAATTTTTTTAAGCCACAGGTATTATAATTATATACATGTACCATTTCATCTTGAGTACTAAATGCACAGTTTCTAGGCTGAAATCTAGCTAAATGTTTAATTTAAAGCGAGATATTTTTGTTGCTACCGGGCTTTAATAGCATATTTCCTGCATTAAAGACTTTGGTGTGACATTTGTGGTGATTAAAGTGTGCAGTGTTTACTCGCCTATTGATTCGACATTATCTGGTCAATCATTCTTAACATACTGATGTCAGGTAGTATCGTACTTTCTGACGTTTTTTAGGGAAGAAAAAAATAGTGGAAATTTGCAAAGTGAGTCATTATGCAAAAAATTGTAAAAGAAACAGGAAGTTAAGAAAAAAGAAGTATACTAAAATTCAGAACTTGTTTACAATGGTAATTGGGCAAGACATGCATTATTTACTTAATTTTATGTTAAAATAGTGTGTAATCATAATCGTAACATGCAGTCTTTGTAGTGGCTGGTCCCTTGCCAATTACCACTGAGCTGCTATTTTCAAATGTGCGCTGTGTGCTAGTTATTCATTTGTTCATTATTCACTGTATTTATTTAAACCTAAGTTAACAAACATTTAGCCATGTATGTTTATTTTTTTTATAATCTTTTAACCCTTAAAGAAAATAATGGGTGTTCCTTAGAAATAAAATCTCCTATGATAATTTAATGATAATTACATGAATAACTGGATTTTATACTGAGTTACTGAATTTAAATGAAATTATTGGCACATTTCTCAGCATCCAATGTAGCAACCATGCATTGTCATGAAAATGGAGCAATTTTTTGCATTGGAAATGCATCAGTGGAACTTCTGCAACCATTGATACTGCAGTTTTAATATTAGTATACAATCCGCTACATTGGTGTTTAATCCCATTTAGCCTGCTGTGAAAATTACAAATCTCCGAAGAGCATGTCAATCTGCCTATTTATAGCGTGGAAGTTTCAGAATGATAATGAAATTTTGCTACGCTGTCCCGGGTATTTGATTCATATCTGTTCCTGTTCAATTTATGAAAACGTACGCGATTATAGTGGATCGCGAAAAATTCATGTTTTTATAAATATCATTGAAAAACAAATTGGATACCCGCAGAGCATTGACTTACAATAAGGTGTATATTAATGGTTTGTATTTCGCATTCATTCAGGTGTCACCTCGACTGAACAGGCCCTTATGTAATTAATGCCATACTAAAATCTACTTCAGACATTGGCAGTTCATTCTCATGAGATTTTATGTACGAAAGTCTACCTGAATGTATGCAATTAAGAACTAGTTATGACGCTTTGGTATTGATAATTGTAAATGTAAAAAGACTTTAAACGATTTGACAAACTGACAACATACCTGGGGTCAGCCTTTAACTTTTAAGGTTAAACGTTTCTTAATGTAGACATTTGGAGCCAATGTTCAGCACATGAATAGCCCTGGTAAATAGGGGGTGTTCTCAGGTTAGTGTACCTGTCATTAGCCTTTGTTACGAGTGGTTATGGTTTGTCGTCTGCAACAGTTCATGTGACAGATCACTTTACCGTTTTGTTTGCATTTTATCGATGACTTTTGAAGTCTGTTTAAATTATATATAATATGATGATTCACATTCTACGTAATTTGAAAATGGATGACTTTCTTCCTTTATGAGTTATAGAAGAATTGATCGAACATTTACATGCAATATTGTGAGACTAACGCGTGCAGCGAGAATATATTTGCAATCATAAAAGTTCTTCCGTTATGGTGACAGTGACAAACATTTTATGTACATGTATATTTGTTCATACTTCACAGTTATCAGTAGTTATCATATAACATATTCATGCATATAGCTTTTTATTATCAGATATTGAAAATCACAAACTGCTGGATAATAAAGCAAAATGGCAATCAAGAATCTCTGTGCACAGGTGATCAGTTTATATCTAGTAGTCTTCAAGCCACTAAGCAAGCAAAGAAGTTCTGCCAAAGTTCTCGGATTCTTAATTACAATTGTACAAAGGTTAATTGGAATCAGAACATTATGAAAGTTCAAGTGATCTTCATGTTTGTGCATTCTGTATCACACATGCCCAGTCAGCTATAAGCAAAAGTTACATTATGATCATTCTGATCGACCCATTTTTATGCAGACGTTTATTTATTGCACATTATTTGCAAACGAATAGGAAAAATTGATGGAGCCCTCCAAACAATAACCACAAACGCAATATAACTGTCACATAGAAATGTTTTTTTATCAGATAAAAATGAAAAATATGTCCTTAAGGCAGCAACCAAGTGCCTTATTTAGCCGAGATGTTTTACGCTATGTTATTTATTTACCTTATGGTGCCAGCAAAAATACTTTTAAATGCAAACAAGTATTGTAGAAAAAAGGTTAAAATTGCAAATAGAAAATAAATAGAAAAGTCAGAATTGAGTCTGTAAAGAATTCCAGTAGTTTGTCTCTTTTCTCTTTCTTCAATTTCTCCTGTTGAAATGATATCGTGCAATATTATAAAATGGCTTCTGCTTAAATGATAAAGACAGCTCTGGCTGAAGTCATTATCTCAGTCATTAAAATCAGATGCTGCAGCTGATTGTATCTTTGAAACATTAAATTTATATCGCAGTAAGTTAACATTTACACAAGTAGAATCGATTTTTTTTTATTTAAGTACATGTGAAGATAATGAAAAGCTGTAGTCGTGTTCCTTCAATTACAACCTCAGGTTCTGATAATACAATATTTTAACTCATTAAGGGGATTTAGGCGAATTAAACAAAAAAGTTTCGGTCTCATGCAAAAATACAATGTATTTAGTTAAGTGATGTGTTTTTTAGCAAGAAACATCTGTCCTTTAGCAAACCAGGAGTTTGTTTGTTGCGTTCACAATAGTCGTGCAGTAGACGACAAATATTTACTGCCAGTGAAACTTTTGTCCCGGGGTTTACTGTTGTCATCAAAGAATACTGTGACCATTTCCACACATTATCTTAATTGTGTAACAAACTTTCAAATATTTGAACTGTAACACTTGAACTGAAGCTAAGCTTTGCATATCGCACCTATTAAGTGAATTTATAATTGTCAAGTGCAAATATTGACACTTCTAATACTGTTAATCAAACGGATCTTCCTGCTTTATCATGGTTCGGCCCTATTAGAGTTGCCGTCAGAATGTCTAGGAAATTCGCCTTTGTTATCATCAGATTCGGCCCAATGGCATTCGTGATTTCCTATTACAGTGTACAATTTTCCTCCTGGAATTTTCTGAAAACATTTGCATCTTCTAAAGATATGTCTTAGAAATTTCAGTAATCTGCTGCCGAAGATGGCTTTGCCACTTTTTTCTCTCAGATCTCCGTACTTACGCTGTTAAGGGTCCCAGCAGGGTTGCTGAATGGAACTCACCTGTGTAAGCAATTAAAAATCCCAAATATATTAAAAGTTATATCAGCACTTCATGAAAATAAAGATATATGTCATTATTCCCTGCTTAGAAACGTCTTGATCTGATATATTATGTCTTCAACCTCATGCAATATAATACATGTATATTATGAATAATGTCTTGGCACTCTTAAATTGTCAATTTTAAAAGTACACAAAATAGATGTAAAAATGGTACTATGTAAATATATGGATAAAACATAACAGTGTCTATCGATCATTATTACAATATATAATATGATCCAAATTTATGGCAGACGCTCAGGGAGAATTAAAGACGTCTAAATTTCAAGGTAGGTATTGGTCTAGAGGTGTTTTTGCTTGACTTTTTTTGCAATTTGCCAGCTGGTTTAAGTCTGTGCTAATTTCCCAAGGGGCAGTGAGGGATATGTATTTGAATTAAAGGGGCAGGTGAGGTACCTCTTACTCAGATAAGGTAGATAAGGTAAAGCAATTATTGATAGGTAGGCTTTAAATAGGTAGTTAATGCCCTGTGCATTTTGTTTAGAGAGATAAAGAAATTGGTTTAGTGTCAGTTTATATTAATTTATTTTACCTTAATTGTGACACAGAAGATGCATACCCTG
>JAUMHA010397816.1:0-11433 GCA_032359765.1 Saxidomus gigantea | reverse complement strand
ACGATGCTACTGCTTCCGTTCACAAGGATCAATTAACATGAATATTCCCTTTTCTTTATTCGGATTAACCCTATGTGTATGTTTCAACTACTCAAAGCATATTTAACACATTCAAGCCTGACGATGTAATAATGAACACGGCTTGGGGAGGCTGCGTTTTTGGTACGTGGCATTCCCTGTTTGATATTATTTTTATTTCAATAAAGATATATAGGAAATTTCTTGCGTTGTTTCGTGCTGCCATATCATAGCACGGCAACTGACGACAAAGGCACATTATGACACATTATGACTACAAAAATAAGTACGCGAATACACTGAAATAGATTTTGTTGAAATCCAGTCTACAAGCAATATCAGCAAAATTTGGTAGAATAATATTGTTGTCAAGGAAACGAGATACTCGGCGCCTCACTCCCTTTTTCGTACAAAATCCGAGTGATTTTCCGAATGTTTAACGAATGTACTGCTGTAAAACATGGAAATACCTACCATGGTCCCTTTGAGCCATTTAGGGAGAGGTCTGTCAAAATGTATGGGCACGTTGTGAAGCTCATCGAGATTTGTTGAGAAGAAAATGTCAGCAACTTCGTCAGATCTTACACATAAATCCTGCGAAAATATTACTAATACAATCGTTAGAAGCCACATCTTTTCTTACTTTATACAAATACAGTTAATTTTACTTTCGACTATACGTCCATCAGACTAAACAATGGGTTATCGTTACAAGATGATTATGTCCTTGTTCAACTTTTGATCCGCATTGACCACTTTTTGACCTCGATCAAAGATCTTTCGGACACTTTTGATAAGTTTTGACAAAATATTACGGCCAAGGCCGAAGACATAATGAAATAATGTAGACCAAATTGAGATAGCATCCGTATCAGTTTACTTCTACGCTCAGCTACCTAGGTGAATGGCATTACATTTTATCAATTGTTTTAGACGGAGTGAGTTCTTAATTGGTTATCATCATGCGGGTTACTTAAGAGCAGTGTCTCGATTTAGTGGTATATCTCCGGACTAGCGATCCAGAGGTACCGGGTTAATTCGCTCCTTGATCTTAGTCCCGAGTATTATCGGACTCTTAAATGTCCCTTCCTCACATAGTCAATATCCCATGTACACTGGTAATAAACATCGGGGGAAGTCTACACAACAAATGATAAAACACAAATTAAAGTTTAAGGTATTTTTTTACAAATATTTAATTGTTTCTAGAAAGTATATAAACCTATTTCAAACTCTAAACACATAAAACAAAACAAATGATGATGCTCATAGGTACAAAACGAAAGAGGACATTGAATATACTAAAATGTCACACTTTTAACAAGGCTTGCAGCTACGAGTAGCGCCCTACGTCAAAATGTTTTGTTTGCACTTCATACTCCATATCTTATTTGAAGGAACTTTTGATAAGTATTTTCAAATTTATTGTATGCTCTAACATGCGCTGTAACAGACGGCTGTACTTACCCCTCCCCTCCCCACTCCCTACCATACAATAATGGTCATAAGAGTGTAACAAATACTTTAATGTATTCAAAAATCCATGACACAGTTCCCTCAAGCACGGAACAATGTATAAAATGCAATGACTTTTTTGGGGGTGTATGGGGTTACTCCTCGATGTTAGCCTTGTTTAAAAAGACATATTCACATAAAAATTTAGTTTTGCATAAGTTGATTTACATTCTTATTATTCTTCGGAGGAAGGCTATGTGTAAAGATCTTCGCAGTCCAAACTTGGCGGGAAAATAAGTAGAATTAGTGGGACAAACGTCTTATCTAGTATAATAATAGTTTCCGTCACGAGCACGAGGCTCAGACCGAAGGGTAACTGTTTTGGCCGGAACGAGGCGCTGCCGAGTTCTCGCAAAACAGTTACCCGAGGTGACAGATATTCAATTCATCTGAACCAACTGTTTCATGATATAAACTTTTTCATGTATCAGAATAGCGTTCGTTTTTATGTTATAATGCATCATTTCGATAAGTCTGCATTTAAATATTCTATTTTACAGTGAAAGACGGTATGCAAGAAAAAGTTTCTACAATTAGATACTTGGTTCAGATGGAAATATCAGTCACTTCGGGTACTTGTTTCGCGGGAAATAAATTTAATACTTTGATTTTAAAAAAGGTCAAAAGACAAAAGTGGTCTTATTTATCAGCATAAAGTGTAAACAATGGTCAAGCGTATCTTTATAATTTTATCTAAAGGTAAGAAAGTGTGCCTTGCACAGTTCATGACTATTGACAACCTTGTTATGAGGTAATTTCATGAATTATAACAAAATTCGGCCAAATCTTGATCGGAAATTATAAAGCAATTCGCCAATTCCAAGGTCACTTTATTATGGGGGACTGTTTAACATGAAACTGTCTTATATTACTTCATGATCTTTTTCTAGGACTCAGCACCAGTGTAGCCATTTAAAAATAACTTTAGCATCGTGTTTTGTAACTGCACCAATGAACAAGCAATATTATACATAGCTCGATAAAAGATGTACGATTTTTGGACTTTTTGCTGTCCAACTTTCTGTCTTCAATACCATTATACCAGTTTCTAGTCATATATAAGTTTTATATTTTTACACTTTGATTTCAAATAAACCCGGCTGGCATGCCCATGCCAGACATGTTCAATCCATATGTTGTTGTACGGTTTTATTTCCCCCTTTTGTGACAGAAATAAACTGCAAAGGCTTGGAGGCGCAAATATAAATACACTTACGGAAACACAAGAGTAAACATAACTGTAGCATCGTGTAAATCGTGTTCAGTAGCTGCAGTATTAATTATAAATTCATAACTTATTTATCAGGTAAATGCACCAATATACATGCAATATTTAAATTTAATTGATAATAGTTTACAGTAGATGTACATCGGAAGACACCATATTTTGCGTAACTTGAAGTCCTAGTTCCTTAAGCGTCAAAGTCAACTAAACTTATGTTTGTATCGTTTTAGTAACCGAACTCAAAGAGACGCCATTACATGTACGAATAAAATGTACTTTTCAATAGAATAGAATCCTAGTATCATGTGCTGCACCTACAAGGACGCGATATCAAATGCGTTCAATTAAGTTTAATAATATTTTATTGCATATACATATAAATACATGTACACAAAAACACAGACATATGACACAACAAAACAAAATTAATGCAAATGGGTCGGGCCACAAGTTCTAGCAACATTAATGGACGGCCTTTCCAAATAGAAAAGAATAGAAGATTACCGTATTATTAAGGCGTCATCAGAAATAAAAACATGTATTGAATTGCATTTACAGTATATCAATTAATACGATTGATTAATTTTCCTATTGAACTATGGTGTTATATTTTGCAAAGACTGAGATCCGCCCCCAGCCCCCCACCGCCCCTCCCCAATATGCAAAAGCCTTTCATCTAATCAATAGACTTGAAAAGGACAAATGGAAAGAAAAAATGTTGTATATACTTCCTAGAGGAAAGAATGTGTCTATATTACTTAATCGTTATAAAATCTGTTAGAATACTTATAATGAATTTATGTACGGCTTTGGAAGTGATTATATTGTTGTCGTAACTAAGGTTTTGTGATCCAAACTGTGGAGCCGACATGGCGCAATTGTAGCGCGTTGGCATAAGGATCGAAGGGTCTCGGGTTCAATCCCTACCATAGCCATGTCGATAGTGTCCTTAGGCAAGACATAAATAATTTCACATTGCCTCTCTCTCTTCGAATATGATTCCATCTGGAGTGAGCCTCGAGAGCGATTAATATAAGTTGTAAGAACTGACAGAGAATAAGTTAATGAGTACAAAATAACTTAACGGTTCCGTTTATTATTTGAAAATTAATTATTAAGGCGAGTGATATAGGATTTACAGTTGTAGCAATTTTGATAGTTGCGACGGCAAATGCAGTTTAATTGTCACAATTTTTAACGGCAACGATGTAGTTGAAAAATTAGAACGAATAGCATGCTATTTGGGGTTACGGCATTACTTGACACAGTTAAAGGCCAGTGATCACTTTCATGTTATAAAAAGGAAACAGTATATATTCCAAAATAAGAAACGCTTTCTGGCAACTCTTCTCCGTTTAAAAAAAGACATCAATTGCACAGCAAAGTTTCTGAATTTATGAGGTGGTGTAACAGACTGTATGATTGATCATAATTTCTCAAAACTATCGATTAAAATTCAGAATAATTCCGTTGGCATCATTCCTTGACCAAACTGAATTAATTCAAGCTGCAAATATGGGAGAATTCGGCTTTAAAACCTGCTTTTTGTCCAGTACATTTCACAAAAAGGTTGTGGTTTTGGCCGACTTATTTCAAGGATAGCGCCGTCCATCTATCGGCTGTCGTGACTAAATATAACGTAAACAAATACGGGTGGCCATTATTTGAACTTTACATCCCTTTCAAGTTCAGAGGCGTTCAAAAGTTCAGGGTCAAGCTAAAAGTTATTATGACACAACCTACTGATATAAGAGAGCATCGTTGGCGCAACAACACATCTAAAAGTAGTCGATCTCGCTGAACGTCCTACAGCATGGCGTACAAGATATGTTTTCTAGCTTTGTGTCTGTGCCGTGCAGCAATGGGTGATATTGGATTCGACATGTTTTTCACAACCAATCTAGATGAGATGTCTGATTCGCCCATAGTATTTGACAAACCCCTGCCGCCATGGCTACGTGGGAGTCTGGTAAGGTTAACATACAGTTACTTCTTAGGATTTCAGAGCTACAGTGTCTTAGACCGCTGATAAGGGTATAATGTTGATATTTTCAGGAACGATGATCTCGTAATGTTAATCTATCCACCTGTAGAAACCGCTGAAACGGGAGTTAAACCCCCATTTAAACGAAGATAGCCGATGTATGCACACTTGTTAGTTTCGTATGACGATAGCCGCTGTATGCACACTTGTTAGTTTCGTATGAAATATTGTATACAAGACGCTTTCACAAAAGATATGAGAGAATTTCAACTTTTCTATCAAAAGTCGTATTAAATAGGTCAATACTTATTCGATATACATGCCTATGTCACAGGCAGTAGATTTCAAAGGTACAACTTCGCATGGCTGGCAGTGATCCCATTGTAACATGCACAAGACGGAATTTCAAAACAAACATTCTATTTAAATACAAGTTTTGTGTATGATAATGCCGGTACAGATTGTTGGCTATGTATTTTTTGTTTTTTGAGCTTGTTATAATTACTCAAATAAGTACGTGCGTTTCATGTGACTTGTATTTTAGCTTTCTTGAGCTTTATATATGTAAAACACTGTATTCACACCATGTAGGTACTTTAGTGCTGGTGTCTGAAGGTAGCATGAACAAACAATTACACTGGCAAAATAATATTCAGTATCGACTGAGTCAGACTTGTCTTAACTCCTATCATAAGAATGTTTATTTCCAATACATACCATCCCTGCTTATGAAGTGTTCAACTGTGACGAACCATTAGCACTCCGTTCAGTCAATCTAAATTGATTTTAGTAATTTATTTTTCATTTAAACTTTTTCAGATACGTAATGGAATTGGGAGGTTTGAAATTGGAAAACGACATGTGACCACGGCTTTGGACGCATACGCAAAACTCTCAAAATGGACATTCAACAACAACAGTCTGTCACAAAATGCTCGCTTCTCAACCAAATTTGTCCAGTCGGACTCATATAAGAAGTCTGTGAAGGCCGGGGATATTCAACCATATATGATGCTTGCAGCCACAAACCCTCCGTTTGCCCCTTGGCAAACGATGGAATCAATGGTCCTTGGGGCCGACAATATGAATGTTAACGTTTTTAATTACGGTGGAAACGGAAATAACAGCGAGGGTTTCGTTATCACCAGCGACTTCTGGAATGTTTATGGAATAGATCCCCATACGCTAGGAACCCGTAAACCAATAAAACCTCCGGTACCCGGTGCACCTTCATACGACAAGATGATCGTCCTTGGATGCTCGCACTCGCTTCCGGAATACGGTACCAAAAATCATATCACATTCATCTCGATGGCAAGCGCAGTACCAGGACTTAAAAGTAGATACGTAGTTTACAGAGCGACGTCAGATGAAGGACGTGAGCAGATCGCAGAGATTGAGGTTGACAAATTATCATATATTCATTCTTTCGCCTTGACAAAGAATTATATGATCATTGTGGCGGCACCACTGTTCATTGACCCATTGAGTATTTTCCGTACTTTAAATCCAGAAGACGCAATGAAATGGGAACCAAACATAGGTGTGCAATTCCACACCGTCAACCTCAAAACTGGGTTCGTTGAAACATTTGTCAGCGAGAACTTCTTCTTTTTACATCATGTAAATTCATTTGAAAATGAACTTGGAGAGCTGGTCATAGATTTAGCAACCTATAGGAATGGTAATGCAATGGCAATAATGGATCTAAGAAATTTAAAAAATGCAACCACGCGTTCAATGTTTAAACATCCATTATTAAAGAGATACACCCTCAACATGCCTAGAAAGACCATCAGTATTGATACATTCGACGATCTTACGCCCGGAGTCCCATATGCTTCAACACTCGATTTCCCAACAATTAACGAAAATTACAGATTTGAGAAATACTGTTACGTTTATGGCGTTGTGTATGCTGTAAACGGCTCGGACTTTTTAGACATGGCATTAGTTAAAAAAGATCTTTGTACGGGAAAGACTGATAAAGCATGGTATAGAGAGGGCAGTTACTTCAACGAGGCGTTTTTTGTACCCCGCCCGGGGGCTACTGAAGAGGATGATGGAGTGTTGTTAGTGGATATTCTAGATACAGTTACGAAAAAATCTGCTATGGTCATATTCGATGCAAAAACTCTGAAAATTATAAACAGTGCTCTTTTGCCTACAAATAATCCATTTGGAACACACGGGAGATTTTTCCCAGAAATTGTATGATAAACTTTTTTGTTTGCTGACATTTTTCATTTGCCGTTACATTTACTTGTTGCCTCTGTCTGGACTAGTCGGCCCAATTTCAACTGATCACTTGGAATAATATTGCAATTTTTGTACGATTCATTATAAATTTGGTCAGTCGTTGTTAAATAAGCAGCCGTCTTTATCTGTATTATGATCAAACGTCTTATCGTCAATAAAACAATAAATTACTTACAGGTTTGGCTTCAGAATCGTTACAGTACATGAACATCAAATGACCTACTTTGAAAAAAAATCAAAGAGCTATTATTATCCAAGCGTCGGCAGCTTAAAATTCTCCTTAAACAAAGCTAATACTCTCAGACTGGAAACACTTCTATATAAGCTCTATATATATTGCAAGCTAAATAACTCTATTGCATTTTGTATGGATAATGGCTCTTTGTGTCTGGTAAAGTTTTATGTTTCGGTCTACTTTTCACCTGAAGTATCAAAGATTTTGCTTTCAAATTTAAAACGCTTATTTACCTCTTTGCACAAAGAAAAACAGATTCCAGGGAGAAAATAAATTAGATGAGCGTCTTCACTCGAGTGTGGTGCTCTTGTCCTCTGTGGCCTAACTTCAGGATATCAACGTTCGTCAAACGTTTGAAAACAACACCGTCAATCCCCCCCCCCTCTCTGAAATCAGATTAGTACTTGACTGCTCCTACTGCTTACTTTCTCACATTACGAGTCATTGGTTGCATGGCTTGAAACCATGACCCTCAATCAGTGAGAGGCCGATCATGATCTGCGTCGCACAAGCAGAATCAGTTGCTGCGTGCATGGTTAAACTTAAAACCCTACGTCACTATCTTTACCAAACATCTTTGTTATTTACAACAACGGACAAAACGTAGCCAGATCGTATGATATAAAGTGGACTTGTTTATCTTTCAATTTGGACAGTACAATTATTCATTCATAAAGGTGCCTACTGAAATTTTATCGACTGAAAAGCGAATAGTGCAGATAAGGACTGCACTGCACTGGTCGCAAATGCTTAATCACTTGCTGCAATCTAGGTCAAGCTCATTGACTAAAAAGGGTCTAGAACGTGATAAAAATGAAAAAAAAATAAGTGTGTCTAATCTTCATACTGGTATATACACATTTTATAGTTCAGGTACACAATTTTTTTAGTTTTAGTTTAATAGTTTAGTTTATTGTTCTATGTACAAATACACTTATAACATCTGGATACAAACATATTAAATACATTTGACAAATGGATTGGGCCACGAGTTATAGCAACATCAGTATACGACCCTCTCCAATATGATAAATATGAAAATAATGGCAAAATGGTTGTGAAGAAGATTTTGTTTAACATAGAAACTAAGCAACGTAAAACATAAAGGTCATTAATTTTTAAGAATAAAAAAAGTGCAAGAAGAAAGATGATTTAAAATATATAGGAATATGGTACCGTCAAAATAGTACTTAAGATAAGAAAAAAAAAGGAATAAAAAGAGCTGCAGTTATTTCTTATTCGGACATGATGTACTGCAAAATATCTTTTACCTGATAGATAGTAGCAAGAAACAGATTGGAATTTGAATAGTGTTTTGAGTTTTCCTTTTAAAACTGAAAAAGAAGGAGATTCTCTAATTTCTATATTGAGTTCATTCCACAGCTTAAGGGAACAAGGTAATGTTGAACGGATCTGTATATCCAAGCGTTGATGCATTTTAATATAATAATTTGAGTTTCTCAATAAATATTGATTATTTTGGCCAATTAAACTGTCGTGTACTGTAGGTGGAAACAGCTCACGTAAATACGATGGTAACTCATTTCTTTTATCATTGTATATCAAAATCAGTTTTTTGCATTTTTCTACGGTCAGAAAATGTCATCCAGCCTATTTCATTCAGTAGTTTGTTAATGGAGACGGACCGAGTTAGGCCAGTAACAATTCTGGTTGCCTCGTATTGAAGACGTTCTACAAAATATTTTTCATAGTTAGTGCAACTGTCCCATACTACTGAAGCGTATTCGAGTTTAGGTCTAAGATACGAAATATAAATTTGACTTAAGGTTTTACGGTTCAGTTTAAATTGAGGCAATCTCATTGACCCTTTTAGTTTGTTTGCAGACTTGATGGTGTTAGAAATGCGCTCATGCCATTGACCGTTTTTACTCAGAGTTACGCCCAGATGTTTATGATGGTCAACAAAGTTAAGCCTTACGTTGTCAAATGTTAGTAGAGGATGAGCAGTTTGGTTTAATGAAAAAAATACTACTTCGGTTTTTGCGGGATTAAAGTTAACAAGCCATTGTTTTGACCATTTTGTTACTTTACTTAAGTTGTTGTTCAAAGTTCTTTCCATCGAATGTATATCAGAAGCAAAAACAGCTAAAGAACTATCGTCTGCAAATAAGCGAGTGGAACTTAAAAGTGAATCTGCTATGTCGTTTACAAAGAGAAGGGGCCTAAGTACCGAGCCTTGAAGGACGACAGCATTAATGACTTTTGTAGAAGAATATGATGTTCCAACAAAAACTCTTATTTCGATCAGAAAGATAATGAGAAAGCCAGTTAAGTAAATTCCAAGATATACCATAATTATTGTTTTAGTTTGAAAATTAGACCCTTGTGCCAGACTTGGCCGAACGATTTAGAAATATCACAGATTACCATGCACGTTGATTTCTTTTCGTCAACTGCTTTACAAATTTGGTTATAACTATCAATCAGTTGGAAGACTGTTGAATGGCCTGGTAAAAAACCTTATTGATTTTTGTAAATTAAATTGTTTGTATTATGATAGTTGTAAATATGTTCAAAAATAACACGCTCCATTACTTTACCAATGCAGCTTATAAGAGATATTGGTCTGTAGTTTGAGGGTTTTTCTTTGTCACCTTTCTTAAATAGAGGCATGACATTAACAGTTTCCACGCTCTAGGGTATATGTTTTCCTTTACTGATCTGTTAAAAAGTACACACAGTGAGTGGTATACTTGTTGATTTTAATGTTTCCCTCAGCATTCTGTGGCTGATTTCGTCGGGCCCGCTTGATTTATTTATAACTAAATAACTCAGAATGTCAGTTATTTCTTTTTCATTAATTGCAATGTTTTCAATTTCATTTGCTTTTTTTTGGAAAACAATCAGGGAGTGATGTGTTTTATCATCAAGAGAAGATATTGACACGAAAAAGTCATTAAGTGAGTTAGCTTTGTCCTCATCGCTTATAGAATATAACACGTCGGTATTTATCAGTGGCGGAAAAGAATGGCATGCATCTGCATTATCTTTAACTAAAATTTTCAAAATCTTCAAAAGTTTCCAGTATTCACGGGGATTTATAGAATTTAAATCACAAAGGCGAAATTCTAGACTGCTGACAATAGATTCCTTCGCATATTTTTTCATATTACTGTCTTTGTTCCTAAACGTTTTGTACCATAAGCAATCTGGTGATTTACCCGACTGTAGGGCTAATAATTTAAATATCGCTTTTTTGCGTGATGTTTTCCTTATTTCTGAGTTGTACCACGGTTTATCGTTAGGTCTTACAGTAACGAATTTTGTTGGAATACATTGCTCTGCAATATTAGGAATTTTTTTAAGTAAAGGCATTTTCAGCTTAATCAATCGTACCATTGTTCAAAAAAGCCCAGTTGGTGTCCTTTAGCAGATTGTTAAGTTTAGTAAAATCACTTTTTAAATTTTCATTCCATATTTTACGTTTTACTGGGACATTTGGTGAAAACTCACTTTCAGTGATCGCATACGTACAAAAATTGTCGCTTATACTATGAGGTGTTTCATTTATTCCTGCATCAAAATAAGATAATTATATTGTTTGATATTGCTATAGGGTCTAATGAGAAACTTTTTGCTTTTATCACTGACTTCAATTCAAAGTGATTCAAGGAGGATGTTATCGGGGTCATATATATGCGTTTTGGTCCTAACTGTGATGAAGCGTATATTAATATTCCCCCCCAGAATATGAAGTGTTGTCTTCTCTGAACATATAATCAAAACCCTCAAGCCGTCTTCAATATTTGTTAATAAGTTTGTTTCTGAATCTAAGAAGTACGAATACCGCGAATATTTTGGTGTAGGATTAAGAAGCAGTATTCAGTAGGTTCGGAGTTACTAGGGCCAGAAAGAAGTAATAAGTATCTTAAAATCGTGCCATAAAATCTCCAAATGAACTAGTACAAAGCATATTATCGTCCCATTTGGTACATGTATTACTGCGGAATATCAACGACTCATAAACTGACTGACACATAAAAACATACGCAATCAATATAAAGCGATAACTTAAGCAAATAGTGCATAGTTATGGCAAGCGAAATGCACATTAATCCTTTAAACTATAGGTTTAACTGTTAAACCTATAGTTTAACACCTCTTAAACCCATAGTTTCAGGTGCCGTTTGCACATTAATTCTTAAACCGTGGTTTAAAGTCTTAAACCGTAGTTTA
>JAUMHA010397805.1:0-11435 GCA_032359765.1 Saxidomus gigantea | reverse complement strand
TGAAAACACTACAAGGTTAGAAAGATTTGAATGTGAAGGTCCATCAAGTCAAGAAGATACGGTAAAGCTCGTGTCAGCCGTTTCAAAGATGAGACATTTAGAATACCTTAGGCTGCGAAATGTTAACATTGATACTCTCAATATTGATATAACTCATTTACAATATCTTAAACGTGTTCACTTCTGTTATAATTCATTTAGCAGTGAAGTGTTAGGAAGTGTAATTGCTCAGCTTGAAATGTTTGAGTCACAAATGATGGTTTTTATGGATAACTGCCTTGTTACTCCGCCTGAAAAATATGAAAAACTGAAGTTGCGACTACAAACATCTAACAAATTTGAGGTATTGAAAGAAAATGATGACGGATCATCTCAACTCTATTTCAAAACGGTACCTTCTGTCAACAATTTAAAAACTTCCCAACAAGCAGGAATGCAAGCAGGTTCGTAATATCTCTGACAATCTATAAATTGCCTTACGTACTTGAATTGAGTAAATATTGTTTGCATTTGCAATACAATGCTTTTCATTTAAATAGATTGCATTGTTGATGTCCTTTTACACATTTGAAAGTTGTATTCGCCTTTTTTTGTGGTTTTTCTGAAGTTAAAGCTAACGGTAACGCGTATAATGACTATCACACATGACTGAACGTGTTTACAAAGATGAGCGGACATATAGTTATTGAATAGTTCAATCCATTAAGTCTTAATTATTTCTCAGTATGTTTTATAACAGTAATTTAAAAATAAAAATGTATATGTGTTGATTTTACGTTTTAAAAAACGAAATATTTTAACAACTTCTTCCAAAATACTTTAAAAGTTGTACTTTGCAATGCGTTTTATTGCACATGCAATAGCAAATTGAAAATGGGTTCATAATTATGAATATGCTTCTACACGTAACTATAATTACTGACAAAATAAAACAAGCTTAAATCTTAATTCAGGATCAAGATGGGACCAATGTTTTTGTGACAACTCCGTCAAAACAAAACAAATTGCTGGTCAACTTATGAAAGAAGGCACGTTCAAGATCAACGCACTTTAGACAGGTTATGCAGAGAACTTGGAAAGAAAGACGAGGTAATCAACAGATTGTGTGAAGGAATATGCACTTTTATTAAAGGCAAGAGTTCAAAAATTGTTCAAGTTTTGCCAACATATTCCCCCGTTAGTAGCTGTGAGAGCACTATTATATTTCTGGTCATAACAATGGAGCAGTTACCCTCTGTGGTTTTACAGGAACTTACTTACTGTGTGAATGTAAGACAAGCTCATAAATGCAGCTCCGAAGGTAGGCGTGTAATATACGATGAAAGAAGAAATAACACTGGTCTATCAGTGAAACAGGCTGAAACGTTGAAAAGATGTATAAATAGGCACGCAGTAACACTGTCGAAGAAGCACTAATTGCTTACAATAATTGCCCCTAGTCCTGTGCGATCAAAGAACTACGGATCAGACGGATTTGCTATAGAGAATGAACCATGTATTGTCCTGTTTGTTTTGGCCAAACATTACATTCCACTGGACGAAGATCCTTTCTCCAAATACTATGACGGTATACCGACAGATGTAAGGGAAGGCTATTTTCTGCCGCAGCCAGCAAATCTAATTCCAGAAAATTTTCATGATACATTGAAAATTGGCTGTCAGATTGGGAGTGAGCGACATAGAAACTCTGGTACTCTTGCTGGATTTATTGAACACCCACAATACGGCCTGTGTGGTTTTACATGTGCTCATGTTCTCCTGAATCAAAGTGATATGGAAATATTATGTAGAAAAGGCACAATAAAGTGGCCGGATTTGTACCCTACCGATACTGTTAACCAACCGGCAGATTCCTCCTACGGTGTTTGGCGTGTTGTTCAAGCAGTATACAGGCATGGAACGGCCGATCAGAGTGGAATGGAGGTTGCAGTGTTTCAAATAGAAAGACGACATCCGGTTACAGGAGAATTTCCAGGTATGAAAATGTCTTGTTTTAAGTCAATTTCATGCGTGTCCTTATTGAAAGATACATTTTAACTTGTGTTTGCATAATTAATCACCGAAGTACCAAGTGAAAACTATTACGTTTCTATTTAATTACAATGATGTGATTGTTTCCGAATTATAAAGATAAGCATAGTTCGCCCAGGTGATCGAGTTGTTAGAGTCGCTTTCTTAAAATTCTAGTAATTTCTCATTGATTTAGAGTCATGATTTTGAGTCTGTATGCGAGAAAGTTTCTTATGGATGACTGCGTTCTAGTACTGAACTATTTACATTTGAAGCCTGTAAGTTTTAAATTACAATTTAAAGAACTGTTTTTCACACATAGAAGAAAACTATTGTGTGGTAGAAAAATACCCTTTAGACGATGGGTCCTTTTTAACTATAGATGTTTTATGTACAGAAAGAGATTAAGTTATTTTAGACAGGTTCTACGCGCAATAAAACAAGTCTCAAAGTAGTTTGAATTTATGAGGCAAAACATGGGTTTAATTATCGCGATGTTAATCTAAAAACCTTTTAGAGTCACGCCGAAGCTAAAATTTGTACAATTCATTAAGTGAGAAACTTTATACTTAAAATTACTTTTGAGGTGGCCTGGAATTATTCGAAATAATATTCTGTAAACCTGTTGCTTAAAGTAAAAGGAGAAACAGTCCGCTTAAATATGTAACAGAATACACTATGATTGTAATAAAGTAGTCATATACATTTCATGTTTTAATGTCGGAAACCTGATACGTAAGTTCCCGTTAAGTGCGTCATTTTAAGTACAATTATCTTGTAAAATTGATTTATGTGTGCGTGGAGGGGATATCGTAAATTCCACAAGTTGTTTTTCATTAATATTAAAAGTAGTTACTAACTTTAATACTGAAACGTTTTTACGAGTGTCGTTAACTATTTAGTTGCCGCGGTACCCAGTGTTTTTGTTTATGTTCTAAAAATAAGGCGACACATTTACCTGATTCTGTACTGCGCAGCCAAAACATATTTGTTGATGATCTGATCTAAATGCTAACCCTAGAATTTCTCCTCGGATGAAACTGCCAATACCTCTGACAGACGTAGGTCAAAGAGAAAGATGTAGATACAAGGGAAAGACCCTAAAGACCCAAGCTCTTTATGAAAATACCCCTATGTTATTCAAAGTGACCAATGTACATGTATAGCACTGACACACGCGATACTGAATCTAGGGTTTAACAAATTCTTCTTTGGAATTTTAAGTGGCCGGCTTGGATTCGAACCCTGGACATCCATCAAGATATTTGTTTGAAACCCTTTGGGACAGAGCGATAGCATTGTCATTTAGTTTATAGTTTATAACAGCACTGAAAGGTGCTAGCTTATTACAAACGAGTTTTTACTTCAAACGTGTTAACATATTTCACCAGCGTTAAATATTTAAGACAGTTCTCTAAACTTTTGTAATTACCATTCTCCTCCCAGTAATATTGTAAAGAAAATCATTTCTTTCAATTTTCAGATCACAGTGATTTGCACTTTAATTCTGGAAGAGTACATGGTCTCTCACGGATAAACAACGACCCAGTTTTAAAGATTGGATCTAAAACGGGTAAAACGTTCGGAAACATTATCTTACACGAGCCTTCGATATTAGTACGCACTACCGATCCCACAGTAACTGTTGGTGGGTTGCCTTTAGTACTCAGCAATCAGCTAGAAGTCAAACCATCGGGCGCACAACAGTGTAATGTTCAGCCGGACTTCTCAGACTTTGGAGACTCCGGATCCCTAGTTTAGTGAATGATCGTGCTGGAGATTTCACTTGTGTTGGCATGGTTGAAGGAATCACATCATATGGTACAACTATAGTAACCCCTATCACCCCAATCTTGGAAGCCCTTGGGGTTTCGAGACTTCAGAGTTTTGAAACAGAAATGTTATCAAACCAACTGAGAAACGTTAACGAGGAAATTAGGGGTGAAATACAAGCCTTAGAAATAAGAGTCAATGCCAGCATAAACGCACTTGGCGATAGAATTATGCAAGAAGTTAGAAATGCGCTAACTTAGTGTCCTCGTGTACACACGATACAGTGCCTGCTGACTCACAGATAGTTCATTAAATTTTGACCATTTACGCTATCGTTGTATTTTCTACATTACTCATATATGGCTGGCTTCTATTTGTAGTGTGTTTAATGTGTCATGTGTTTTTTAAGTGCTGACTGAAATACAGAACACCCGTCTGAAAATCAAAAATACAAACGTGAAAATTCTTCTACGTTCAAAACTTGTTTATCCGCATATTTGAATCGAGAACTGTTTGGCACCTTATTCTATGATTGTGCATCAAATGCATCCTACATCGAGGAATACTACCTTATGCTGTGATGATGGACTGAATCAGGTGATGTCGTTTGCCACAGTGTTGCAAACCGCCGTTTACCCTACAGTCAAGGTGAACCAATGTGCTCATTCGTGCTAAGAGCTGATGTGAACATAGGAAAGAGAAACAACCATGAGTGACATTACACATTTTCATGTGGTACTGAAGTATCATCATTGTATATAAACTTATCAAAATTTCTAATATCCATTAGTACATGTATACAATCTACAATAAGTCAACTAATCATTCTGAAATGTTCAGCATATTAAAAATCAAGCTTTTAAACATATATACAATTTGGACCATGACGTTTTGTTCTATGATCGATTATATGACGTGGCATTGACTGAAATTCACAAGAATGTGTGTTCATCTGTGGACAATACAAAAATATTCGATTTTCAACCATTTAATATCACATACGAGGGGTGATTCAGAATTAAACAGATTGTTTCTGTCATTACGATACAGGTTGCAGAAGCAAGATAAAAATCGCACAATTCGAAGTTTAATCTTTATTCGACCATTCTTGAAAATTGCATTCCATTTTTACAAAAATAATCCAAGATATGTACAAAAGCAGCAAACATGTAACAGCAGGGCTAATAGTGTCATCAAATCAAGTATGAACCCTCTTACATCTAACTTAACTATGAACGTTTTCTTACCTCGTACGGTGTGTACCTGTGAGAAAATATGCATAAAAACAATATTAAAACTTAACAAAATACGTATTCAAAAATAATTTCCACGAATATTCTGCCTAAGTAATCTATACTGGACTCCTCCTTTGCAACCAACAAAATAAACTACTAACGTCAGGAATCTGGTCAGGCGTGTGTACGTTTCAGGTTATGGGTAATAACGCATCTACTGACTTCAATGCCACAATTTGATACTGAACTTTTACCCACACTTATTTAATTTTATATTTTGTATCGTGACATAATAGTGTCATTTTGAATTTAACAAGTACATCACGTGCAACTTTGAACTAATTGTAACCCATATATAATGTAACATAATTAAAACTGGAGGAAATAATTACATACCAGTATTTGCTTTTAGTTTAAATGTTTCAGTAGTGCTTTCTGTTGTAAATGATGAACAACAAACAAGTATTTCAATATTGAACTAGCGCCCCGTTAGAGGTTTCGTTAAGTGTATTATAGAAAATTTACATTTGTTTGTGCGGTAAAATTTGCTATGTGTCGATCTTATAAGTTACATTATGTCTTCTTTAGTACACCCCTAACCAAAGAAACAGGGGTAGCGAAATATGATGTGTTGCCTAATTTCTCTAAACCGTCTGTTGGTACTGCTGTCAGTATTATTCTCGAGTGTTTTCGTTTGGGTGTGATACAGTTTTACTAAAGTATGTATAGATGATTAATTGATGATAGAGATTTCTAGTGTTACGCGTACTTTTGCAAAGGGTAGTGCATTCCTTAAAACCATTGTTATTGTATTTATCAAGTGTTTTCACGTGGGCGAGATTCTCTGTTGATAATGTATGGGTAGATCATAACGACTTTTAGTGTATTTTTACAAAATGTAGTACATTCCTAAAACAATTGTTACTCAACTCATCTTGTGTTTTCATTTAAGTGCGATTCAGTTTCGCTAACGTGCATATAGATCATACATGTATTGAAGTCATTCATAG
The DNA here is from genome assembly GCA_032359765.1 of Saxidomus gigantea. Taxonomy (NCBI): domain Eukaryota; kingdom Metazoa; phylum Mollusca; class Bivalvia; order Venerida; family Veneridae; genus Saxidomus; species Saxidomus gigantea. Next base: position 5,407 of record JAUMHA010397805.1, on the reverse strand, counting down.
TGTTATCTTACCTTTGACTTAAAACCATTGGTAGTATACGCATCCTGTGATTTTATTTGAACGTGATTAAGTTTCGCTTAATATTTTCGATATGTCATATGTTTGCTTTGTCTGGTATAGTTCTTACAGTAAGAAGATTAGTCCATGTCGACGGTATATAATTAACTATGTGTATTGTTTTTGCTGATTAGTTATTATTTAAAAGCACGCGGATTATTCGTTGATTCACTTAATTATATGTTTCTGAATTTGTAAAATGAATGTAATGTTATTTGTATGAAGAAAAATACACCAAAAGGGACACAATCACGGCACAATTTTAACACCACTATCTGGTGTATATTTCTCCATAAAATGTCTAACTTAACACACAGAAGGACGAAACCAATTGTTTATTCTATATTTTGATAACTTGTATGTGATGTATGTCATATAATACAATTTAAATATATTAATTGCATTGAATAATGTAAAGGAGCTGGATCTGTTAAAGAATACATTTTTTTAAGAATTTCTGAACCGAAATGTCTAAACAATATCACAGGTGCATAACAACGTGCATGTTTATTTATTTTAGTAGTATGTTTTGTTTAAGTATTGATCTATGGCTTGGAGTGCTTTATCGAAATTGGTGCATGGCGTTATGTGCCGGGTGCACTCATTCACGAGGGCGAAGTTCGGAGGGAAAGTGTAATCGAGCAGAAAAAATGGTTTTTGGGATTCATTTTGTATCACTATTAAGCTATTATATGCATCTTTGCTTTAGTTTTATTATCTAATAGATTTGAAAGTGTGTGTGATAGTACATTTTGTATGCTTCATCTTTTTTTACGACAGTTGTTTTTGCTATCGTTAGCCAAGTACATGACCATATGTTTTTGTCACTGTCACATTATCTAAAATGAACTTGAATTAATCTATTACGCTGTTAATAAATGATTTCTTAGTGCTCTTAAGAGCTCACCAGGCTACCTTAATGAATACTCTTTTCATGCTCAATTCAATTATAGCTTCTTTTTTGTTTACTAATTTCGTAATCCTTTGTTACATTTAGTAATGCAATATTGTTGGAACACTGTTGAAATTATTTCATATACAAATGTAATTATAGATGATATCTCGTACATCAACACAAGACATTGCATTCAGTTTAGTATATGATATATATTTCACGTTTATATCATCTTTTTGAAATGACAAATTATTAATAATAATTATATGTACAGTTTACTCTTTTTGTTGTGTTTTGGTAAATAATTTGTCAAGAAATATGACCTAGACTGACATATCTATTTTTGATCAGTTATGTCTATTATTCTATCGGTTGTGGCTTTCGAGACCTACTAGCACGCCAGAGAGATATAAGCCAAACCCGCTTTCTACCAAACTTGCAATAATGTAACCTTTTTCGTACACCTGCACTAAATGACATTACAATATTACTGTAATTATGTCTCCCTCTATCACTGAAGATACACTGATTTTACATTTGTCATCCGTCTGTCCACATTACCTTGATCGCTCTTCATTGTCAAAATCCTGTGTTGTTTTTTCTCAAACTTGGTCGGAAGCATCAATATGGAGTCTAGTTGAGCATATTGTAATTAGGGTCAAAGGTCAAGTTCACAGGGGTCTGAAACTTAAAAATCGTGTCCGCTCTTTATCTACCAAACCCCTTGCTGGGTTTGTAACAATTTTGTGCAATTAAGTCTAGTTGTGCCCATTGCAAGGGGGTCATATAAAAAAAAAGTGTGAAGAAAATCGTGTCCGCTCTTCATCTCTTAAGGGGTATGTTTTTCTCGAACTTGGCGGAAAGCATCAGTATGAAGTGTAGTTATGCATTTCTTTCATAGGGACATATGGTCAAAGAGTAATGTCAAAGAGGCTTGAAATGTACACAAATCCTGTCCACTTTTAATCTCCAAAACCCCCCTGATGGATTTGTACCATACTGTTGGATTTGTACCATGAAATGTAAAAACGTGTCGGCTGTTTATTTCTGAAACTCTTTGTTTGACTTTCATGAAACGTTGTAGGATGCGCCAATATGAAGTAGTTTGTGTATAATTATTGTAATGCGAGGTCATATTGTAAAATTTCAAGGTCACAGGGTCCTGAAAGTTGAAAAAGATGTTTTCCGCTTTTCATCTCCAATCCCCTTGTAAGTTTTTAATCGAACTTGATGGGGAGCATCAGTATGCAGTTTAGTTGTGTATTTTGTAATTAAGGGTCATGATATTTATGGTCAGAGGTCAAAATCACAGGGGTTTGTAGACAGAAAATATCTTCTGATGTTCATCTCAAAATCCCCCTATTACAGTTTCATCAAACATCGCGTCAGCCATCAGTGGGAAATCTAGTCGTGCATATTGTAAATACTGGTCACATCGGGGTTTCTTACCTCAGTTAATTGAATTTATGGGAGGGGATGTTCTACCCGAGTGAGGTTTGCCTTCGGGAGGTAAGGGGATATTGCGGAGACTTGTGTTTTTTTCAAATTAAAAACAAAGCAAAACTAGTTTTAGTCTGCCATAACCGTATCAGCTGTCTGTACCAAATCCAAACATAAACATTGTATCGTAAACACTATTCTTTCCAGGTACAGTTAAATGTCAAACAAAAAACTGTTCTTACAAACCGATTGCGTTTGGTTTCTCTTGTCGCAGATAATTTGAACAAAGCAAAACATGGGAAGGAAGTGGGAAATAAAGAATAAGCTTTCTTCGAATTCGGACTTTAAAAAAATCGTAGATTATAAAATAAATATAAGATAATGCTGTTTTTTGCGAATTGATAGAAGTTCAAGACATAATACCCTAGACCATTCAAGAAAGGATTTCGCGCATAATATTTTTTTTTGTGTGTTTATTCCCGCAAATTTTATTTCCCCGAAATTAAATATAGCCGTGATTAATCCTTATTGTTTACTACTTTACTACCCGTAAATATGCGCAATATTAACGTTTTATGATTTAAACATATTAAAGCGCTGAAGCGATAATGTAGTGTCACAAGTAGTAATTGTAATTAGCAAAAGGTGGAGTAAATGCGTTTCTGTAAATTAAGTAAAGGCAAACAACTGAACGGACAGGATTAATAACGGTTTGTGAAATAACGTTTGTGATGCGCAGGCATTAGAAACTGATTGTAAAACGAACCAATTAAACTCAATTTACTCAATATCAAGCCAGAAAAAGATAGTGTTAACTGGTAAGACCGTTGCAAATATTTCACATTAGGTGACACTGTTTCCGGTTTGCAGACTACCTAGATATGTAAGCAAACACATTGCACAAGGTGCTCAAGCACGAATATATTTTTGCTAGCATAAAAGTATGTTCCCCCTTGTAAAAATCTAAGCCGTAAAGCTGATTTTCACTTGTTTACAAATGTCACCATCTGCGCATGTCATCTCTGCTTTCCAGACCCATGTTTTTGCATTTGCGAACATACAAACTAAAACTCAAACAACAAAATGTGGCACTTAAATTTGATTTGAAGTTACTAGGGCTGTTTAATTTCCTTATATCTCTAAATTTTCTATTTTTAAGTGTTTTTCCTATTAGTGCTACACATGTAGAAGAGACTGCCTAGCAATATGCAACGACTGAAATATTGGACAAATAACATAATCGAAGACTCTTCATACATTTAGACAAGAGTACTCCCAGGACCATTGTCGATGTTACAAGACATGATTCAGAAGGGAACCCCTTTAACAGTTCAGTAAAATGAAGTGCTGAATGCTGCATTGAAATTGTGTAATCAATGACAACAATCAAACCTATTTGATATAGCCCGAGTGACTATATAACTAGTCATAATATCTCGTATTGTATGCTCTTATGTTATATGTCGGTATGCGTCTTATATTAAATTTTATGCTAAACGGTATTAAAGTATTGTTGCAATGAGCATAGGTGTGACCACAAACTGCCAGGTCCTCACCTTTTTTCCCAAAAGTATTTAAATGCAATATTAATAAAACTATGGATTACAAGTAAACTAAGTGGTTTTGTATATTAATTTTACTATCTTTCCATTTAATATATACCAACGCATGCATTAGCTGGGTAGGAAAAACAACTCTGCACCAATTACTTCTCTTAATTTATTCTTCTTATTGATACACTTATCTGTAACAAAAATACATTGCATATATAAATATAAAATAAATAACGAATTTGATAGACAATGAGCTGATCAAGTAAGGTATTCTTTATATACATTGGGGTGACTCAATATGAACTAAACTCGATTCTTACTTACTAGTTCACGAGGCGATAATAGTTCAAAAGCTATAAACTTAAGATGAGTTTTGATACAATGATATTTGAGTGAAATTCAATACAAACATTGTCAACATGGCGTTATGCCTAATGGCTTATCAGCAGATGCTTTTCATTCACATCTGTCGGACACGACTGGTCTTTACTAATTGTTACTGTTCTACTTGAGAATGAATGCCAAAAATATCGTTGAGGATTACATGGACTATCTTAAAGTTTAGTAAATGAGACACAGTCACAAATCTGACAAATAAGACTACATGTATTAATCAAAAACAACATACAAATATAATACACATGTATTATATACTGAAATTAAACCGAAATGATACAGCAGTAGCAAACACAGCACAATTGACGAAAAAATGAAAACACATGCAACTGTTATACAGCAGCGATCAATATTTACAATGAACGCAAAATATTCGCATAAAAGATGGGTTCCGAAGGAAATGAAGATGATAGTTTTCTCATATCTAGATCTAAGAAGTTCAATCGCCATATCATTAGTGGAAGCCTATGAGTGCTAAGTCGTCTATTTTTGCAAATATCTAATCTCGTCCGTTTCACAGATCTATTTTACGAAAATCACTGATCTTATGCGTACTTGACGTTACCATATCCATCTAAGTTAACAAAATGAAACAAAGTTTTATAAAAAGCTAACCGTCAATTTATAACCATGCAGAGAGAATATACACTAGCTAAACCTCCGAAATACAAACTCATTAAGTTAAAGACTTATAAACCACCCATGTTAAATTTCAGAAACGGCAACACAATGACACAACGTCGTTACACCGGTGAAGTAATATTGGTATACTCGTGTAAGTAGTCTTCATGACATTAACTACTCATCGGTGACAGATTTTCATGAGTGATCATTTCGGAAAAAATTCGCAAATGAAGTAAACTGCAAGATCAATTCATGAGTGATAGATTGGCCTTTAAGTATTTACGGCCATATACAGGGTGATCATTAATATATGATAGGATAACAACATTTGATAAGATCTTTATCTTTGAAGATATTCAACTGGGGAATGTGTATTATTTTAGCACATATACATAAATTTTGTCCTATGTGTAAAGTTATATGAAAACACATTTCCAATTTT
>JAUMHA010397783.1:0-11436 GCA_032359765.1 Saxidomus gigantea | reverse complement strand
ATGACCATACTGCACAAGATGTAGATCATGACCAGATGGCATAAGGTGACCGGACTGTCCAAAGTGCAGATCATGACTAGAGTGGACAAGATGTAGATCATCATTAGAGTGGACAAAGTGCAGCTCATTACTAGAGTGAACAAAGTGCAGATCATGACCAGACGTGGCTATCTTAGATCATGACTAGACTGCACAAGGGGAAGATCATGAATTGACTTCACATGGTGCAGATCATGACTAGACTGCACAAGGGGAAGATTATGACTTCACTTCACATGGGGTAAATCATGTCCAGACTGTACAAAGTGCAGATCATGACCAGACTGCAAAAAGTGCAGATAACGACCACACTGGACAAGGTGTACATCATTACTAGACTGGACAAAAAGTAGATTAGTCTTGTCATGATCTACACTTTGTGCCGTCTAGTCATGATCTACACTTTGTGCCATCTGGTCACGATCTGCACTCTGTGCAGTCTGGTCACGATCTTCATTTTTTGCAGTCTGGTCATGATCTTCACATTGTCCAGTGTAGTCATGATCTGCACGTTGCGCAGTCTACTCATGATCTACACCGTGTCCAGTCTTGTCATGATCTTCACATTGTGCAATCTGGTCATGATCTACACCTTGTGCAGTCTGGTTATGATCTGCACTTTGTTCAGTCTGGTCATGATCGACACATGTCCAGTTTGGTCATGATCTACACCATGTGAAGTGAAGTCATTATCTACCCATTGTCCAATTTAGTCATGATCTACTCTTTGTCAAGTCTATTCATGATGTACACTTTGTCCAGTCTTGTCATGATCTACACTTTGTGCCGTCTAGTCATGATCTACATTTTGTGCCATCTGGTCATGATCTGCACTTTGTGCAGTCTTGTCATGATCTAGACCTTGTTCTATCTGGTTATGATCTGCACTTTGTCCAGTGTGGTCATGATCTACACCTTTATGCAGTCTGGTCATGATCTATACAATGTGCAGTCCAGTCATGCTCTACACATTGTCCAGTATGGTCATGATCTGCACTATTTGTAGTCTTATCATGATCTTCACCTTGTGCAATATGGTCATGTTCTAAACCTTGTGCTGTCGGTCATGCTCTACTATTTGTCCAGTATGGTCATGATCTGCACCATGTGAAGTGAGGTCAGGAACTTCCCCTTGTGCAGTCTAGTCATGATCTGCACCATGTGAAGATATGATCTACCCATTGTCCAGTTTGGTCATGGTCTACCCTTTGTGCAGTCTAGTCATGATCTACACTTTTCCACGTCTGGTCACGATCTGCACTTTTTCCCGTCTAGTTATGATCTACGTTTTGTCCCCTTAAGTAATAGTCTGCACAATAGTGAAGTCTGTTCAAGATCTACATCTTATGCCATCTGGTTATGACCTATACCTTGTGCAGTCTGGTCATGATCTACACCTTGTACAGTCTAGTCATGATCTATACCTTGTGCCATATGGTCATGATCTAAACCTTGTGCAGTCTGGTCATGATCTACCCCTTATGCAGTCTAGTCATGATCTACCCCTTGTACCATCTGGTCATGATCTACACTTTGTACCAACAGGTCATGATGCACACATTGTGCCATCTGGTTATGATCTCCAATTTGTGCAATCTTGTCATAATATACACTTTTTGCCATCAGATCATGATATACATTTTGAGCCATCAGATCATGATCTTCACTTTGTGCCATCTGGTCATAATGTACACTTTGTGCCATCTGGTCATGATATACACTGTGCCATCAGATAATGATCTACACTTTTTGCCGTCTAGTCATGATCTACACTCTGTGCCATCTGGTCATGATCTACTGTTTGTGCCATCATGATCTTCTCCTTCTGCAGTCTGGTCATGATCAACACCGTGTCCAGTATGGTTATGATATGCACTTGATGCAGTCTTGTCATAATCTACACTTTACAAAGTGTAGATCATGACTAGACTAGTCAAAGAGTAGATCGTGGCTAGACTGCACAAGAGGAAGATCATCACTTGACTTCACATGGTGCAGATTACGACCAGGCTTGACAAGGTCTAGTTCATGATCAGATGGCACAAGGTGTAGATCATGACCAGGCTGCACAAAGTGTAGATCATGACAGGACTGGACAAAGTGTAAATTATGAATAGACTGTACAAAGGGTAAATCATGACCAGACTGGACAAGGTGCAGATCATCACTTGACTTCACATGGTGCAGATCATGACTAGACTGAAAATGGTGTAGATCTTGAGCAGATTGCACAAGTTGTAGATCATGACCAGACTGCATAAAGTGCAGATCATGACAAGACTGGACAAGGCGTGGATCATGATCATACTGGACAAGGCGCAGATCATGACCAGATGGCACAAGGTGTGAATCATGAACAGATAGCACAAGGTGTAGATCATGACCATACTGGACAAGGTGTAGATCATGACCAGATTGCACAAGGTGTAGATCATGACAAGATGGCATAAAGGTGTAGATCATGACTTGACTTCACATGGTACAGATCATGACTGAACTGCACAAGGGGAAGATCATGACTTCACTTCGAATGGTGCAGATCATGACCAGACTGGAACAGGTGTCGATAATGACCATGCTTAATAAAGGGCAGAGCATTACCAGCCTGCACAAGGTGTAGACCATGACCAGATAGCACAAGGTGTAGATCATTATTTGACTGCAAAAAGTGCAGATCATGACCACACTAGAGAAAGTGCAGATCATGACCAGACTGCACAAGATGTAGATCATAACCAGATGACGCAATGTGTAGATCATTAGCTGACTGCACAAAGTGCAGATCATGACCACACTAAACAAAGTGTAGATCATAACCAGATGGCACAATGAGTAGATCATGAGAAGACTGCACAAAGTGCAAATGATGACCACACTGAACAAAGTGCAGATCATGACCAGACTGTTAAAGGGATTGATCATGACTTCACTTCACATGGTGCAGATCATGACTAGACTGCACAAGAGGTAGATTATGCCTTCACTATACACGTAAGAAACCAAAGACAGAAACGTTGTGACCTATTTTGACGAATATTGGATATCAAATGTGTGAAGGCAAGTGTGAACAGATAGAGGACGGACGACGGGCGATCACAATAGCTCACCTTTGAGTATTTGTGCTCAGCTGAGCTGAAAATGGACCAAGGGGAGCAGTGCTGTTTTTCGTATATAGATTAAATAGAAACTTAATTAAGCCATATCAGTGAAATAGCTTTGAGTACTAAAAATACCCTTGTAGAAACTAGAGCTATCACTGGTGGTGATTTATAACCCCGCCAAAGTGTTGGTCACAAAACAAAATGAACATCAGTGCAAATGTATATGAACTGACAAGTATGTTTTACCACACATATTAAACACAGCTTGAATGGTATCATCAATAAAATTAATGTTAAATGTGAAAACAAAATGGCTTTGCATGCACAAGTAGAATAGAGAAAAGTAACTGTAGAGTCTAAATTCAGTAACAACTACGAACACCTGAGATACAGCATTCGCATTTGATAACAATTTGACGTAAAAATGGGCAATTATTGTAATATAAAATGTATAATATTGTTATTATACTATAACTGTCATTGTGACTACTTTTGTCTTTATTTAACACGTTGTTTAGTTTCAATACAGTACCACCATCGATAACGGAGATAAATCACTTTCAAGTATTGAAAAGAAGAAAAGGGCAATAATAATATAATAATAATATAACTTGTCATTGCGATTAATCTTGTGTCATTGAACATGTTATGGAGTTTAAATGCAATACCACCATACCCGAGAAACAGGCTGCCAAAAGGTTCCAAGTAGAAACAGGTAATTACTCTATAAAATGTAAAACATAAAATAAATATATAACTTGTCATTGCAATTAACCTATGTAGAAATGGGCAATCACTATATATCACTAAACTTATCATGATAATAGCAACTAGCGCTGCAACTGGAGATATACCGTCTAGACAGCTACACTACTGTTTTGCCAGCCGCTATTTACTATTTGACATAGTAAAGGAATAAGAGTGCCTGGTGTTAGCACTGTACACTCGGTTTAGGTTACTTGTCGAAACTTTCTTTTAATTCCAGCCAAATAATTATCCATGTGCAAAATACCGACGGTATGCAAAAGTGAACGTCACACTTACCACTTGTAAGAAGTTACATTGGTTGCAGCAAGCAGTTGCTCAGAAAAAGCGCGCACAATTCAAAGAGCCATAACTCAGTGAAAAATTATTCGGTACTAATCAGTCCTATGAAGTTTGATTGAAATTGCACTTTCAGTGTAAAAGATATTGCTCCAGGCAGAACCTGCTAACAGACGGACGGACGAGTCAATTTCTATATGCCACCCTTCGGAGCCACAAAATTCGCAGCACAAGTATACATAGAAACAGGTGCTCAAATAATTAAATGTAGCAGTTATTTAAGGGCGCTTGTCCTATCATCAAACCATATTTTAATAATATGCACATCTATTGAAAGTGAAGCTGCCTATGAAGTGTACATGCATTCCATGCATCAGTTGCTGAGAAATAGGTGCTGTATTTTCTGTAGCTATAATACGAGTCATAATGATTTTGAATGCTTAGTCGGGTAAAGTGCTCATCACCTCTTACAATGTAGTAGTGTAGCTTTACACGAAGTTTGACATTTCGCTGAATAAGTTGAAGCTCGAAGACAGCTAAAGACAATGTTTTCAAATAACAGAGGCTTGGTAAAATCCTACAATACCATAAGAAAAACTTTAAACAGAGAATAATGACAAGAGGGCCATGATGTCCCTCTATCACTCACCTGAGTAGCATTGACCATTTTGCAAAATCAACAACAGTGTTGCAGGAAACAATGTAAAAGTATATGTAAAGGCTATATGTTGTTTCACGGAGTGAGCTGTTGTGATTTTACTCTGTCCGTTGTGCCTTTTCCAACATTTCTATAAAATGACTTCCTCCGAAACCGCTGGGCCAATTGTTTCCAAACTTCATACCAATCATCCGTGCATGGTCCGCTATCAGATTCCTTTGAAATGAGTTGATCAAGCTACAGTAACATTCAATGAGACTCGCACAACAACGGACATAGTTCAACCACAATTGGACACACTTCAAGCACTTTGCGCTCAAGTGAGCTAAAAACTCTATTACGCATACCTCTTGTAAAGACCTCTATGAACTAACATTCACGCCCTTTATTCTTTCAAAAAGATCATATTTAGATAGTTTACAGTCTCGTAGGCCAAGTTTGGACCTACAGGTACGATTTGTACACAATAGACAATTCTAAACGCCAAATATCAAAGTTCTACGCCTTTCAAATTTAGACATTTTACCCTCCATATAAATCAAGGGTGACAATCATCTGAACTGTTGAAGCATAAATTATTGACTAACCTCCCTTGCACCATTTAACGTACGCGAAGTGTGCATGTGGTGTAACGGGTAATTTAAGAACTGTTGTTGGAGCCAATGGATGGAGAGTTCGCCACAATAGCTCACCGGGTTCATGTGGTTAGGTAAGCTTATTTTTGTGAAATTTATGTTGTGTGTGTGCACGAGGTCATGATTTGAAAAGTCTTGGTACAGGTCCAACAGGCAATGCTACGTGCCAAATAAATGTATGTAAGCTCTATGCATTGTATTTTTTGACAAGAAGTCTTTGTGAAATATGTTTTACATTAATTAAAACAAACCTCCACATGGAATGTCAATGGTCTGTGTTGTTAAATGAGTCTTTTACCAAATTAATTTACTGAGCACAACTTTAGCATAATATTGCTCGATCGGTCCAGCGGTAATCTTTTATAATGTATTTATCACACAATATGTAATGTTGTTTAAGAATTCAAAGACAAAAAATTAACAGTATTGAATAATTTAAATATTATAATCAGGCCTTAATATATTTTAGGACATTTCAGGAAGTGTCAAAATTGCTCAAAACATATTTCAAACTTCTTCATGCAGTAGTTGATGAGTGTTTCTGGAAGTTCTAGAAGATGTTGCATATTAGTGTATATATAATAGCAGTAACGTGAATACTTTTTGAAATTATCTTCTTTTTTTTCAGATATATTTTTGCGCTGGTTCTTTTTCTGATTTACATGTGGAAGTAGAAATGACTTAATTCTGACGAAAGAAAATGACTGACTTTTGTCGTATCCTAGTATTACTTGTAGCATTTTCTATGACTTTCCTGAGTTTTCAATAACGAATTGCTTCGACAACAGTAAAGAATGCGATTTTTGTCACCTTAACATGCCTTTAAATGACTCGTTACTACAAAATGATATTATTCAGTGTTTCTATGTACTTTCCAACCAATGTCTGTGAATACAAAGGCATTTGAAACAACAAATAACGTATGCTATTGTTCTTGTACTGAAGTTGTTTCGATCGGGTAATGTAATCAGCCTGTTTCGCCAAAATTTGGTTGACACACTATTTCATTCATTAATCACAGTCGGTACTGTATTAAAATTACCTACGTATAGCTGTTTTGTTCAGAAAGATGTACTCAACACTTACTTACACAATTCTGGGGGTTCATGAAAAGTATGACAAACGATTCTTCAGGAGTAGCACACCTTAGAGATAATGGTTACTTAAAATCTACCCCTTTTAGACAAGGCTGAGGTTCTTAACAAGCAGTTCTCCTCAGTATTTACCAACAATAATGATACAGATTTCCCAGATATAGGTCCAAGTCCGTATGCAGCAATGCCAGATACACATGCTACTTTAAAAACTTCTCGCGGAACTTAATCCTCATAAAGCTGCTTGCCGTGATGCCATTACCAATCTGTTTGAAGGAATACGCTGATGAAATTGCTGCTTTTTTCACTCAACTATTTAAAATGTCATTGGGTTCAGGATCTGTACCATCTGGTTGATCCAGAGCATTTGTAAAACATATTTTCAAAAATGGGGGGAAAATTATGGCTTATAATTAAAGACCTGTTACCTGCATAGCCTTTTAATTAGAGCACAAAGTTGTAAGTCATGTTTTTGACAATCTATACTTAAATAATATACTTGCTGATAACCAGGATGGCTTTTGTGCCCGGCAGTCTTGCGAAACGCAACTTGTTGGTTTTATTCACGTTTTAGCAAAGTCAGTACAGCGAGGCCAAGTGGATTTTGCCATAATGGTCTTCAGCAAGGCCTTTGATGTTGTCCATCATGGCAGGTTACTTTGCAAAATATCACATTATGGTATCAGGGGTAGTACACTTTCTTGGATTAGAGTTTTTCTGGGCAATCGAACATGACGAGTTGTTGTTGATGGGGCTATCAGGTATTCCACAAGGGTCGGTGTTGTGGCTTCTACTATTTCTGCTCTGCATTAACGACCATCCTGCTGCTGTCAACTCCAATTTAAGGTTACCTGCAGTGGACTGTCATTTACAGGACTATAAACTCTGCCCGAGATAAAGTACAGTTGCAGGAAGAGATCAACAATCTTGCAAAACGGGAACAGAAAAGGAAGATGAGCTTCAACATCAATAAATGTCACATCCTACATATTTCTAGGACAAAAAGAGTGACCAATACAATAAACATCCTGTATAAACAACCTTTGTCAGTTTTATATCAAGCCAGTAAAACTGAAGTAAGTGTTCAAGTTTACACATTATTAATTTTCATTTCAAATGACATTAGATAAAAAAATAGTTTCAAAATTGTGAGTTTAAATTGTTAGCATTGTGGAAGACAGCAATTCGAAAATGGCAACAGTTAATAAAACGATAATTCAATGTATTATACAGTATTGAATTGTTATTTTAAAAGATTTTACAGTTCAAGGGAGGTAAATTCAGTGTCATTAGCAATATCTTTGATCTGTGTTATTCCCCATTGATGTCCATGATGCAGGGTCATGTAGATTGTCTTGGTAGAACACAGGTCCTTTTATTATTACAGACGTTCCTGGAGTTTGCAAGGACTTTTTGTATTTGTTGCACAGAAAAGGATGCTTACTTTGAGAGATAAACTGTTTTTTCCAGTTCTTACCAAAATACCGTTATTATACGGGTGAAGAAGATACAAGGTGGTCACGGAATAAGGATCAGTTTCATCAGCTGTTTTTATTCACTGCAGCACACAGGTATGAGCATATTTACGCTCGGAGCAGTATCCAAAGAAGCAGCTCATTTAAATGAAGCACTAAGGTTAGACACTTGTTGTGTCAAGTATACAAATATAATGAGTTTTATAAGTAGTGATATCCCTGGGATGCGGATACTGAGTCTCAGTATCATCATTGGCTAGGCTTTCCAAAACACTATCCAACGCTTTTGGTTCGAGGATGGTCGCCATCCTGTTATATGTATGTTCACCTCTCATAAGTTTGCAGTAGTAGTGTTAGGTACAAAAGGAAGCTGTTTCTGAGGAAGATAATGAGGGAATGGACCCTCAAACTGGCATCACTGGAATACTTGATGTTCTTTTGAAGCAGATGTTTGAGAGTTTAGATGACCGGTAAAATCTGGTAGACCGTCTTAAGAATGATGCGTATTGAGTGTACGCATAATTTGCCATAAAGGGGCAATTTCTTCTGGGCATATCCTGGAACCTATTTATGGTCATTAATTTAATTATGCGATGTTAAACTGTCAAATAATATGCTAATAATGTCTTAAATAAAAGACTATAACTTCATCAAGTATTTGTAATGTAGGCTGGAAACTATCCATAATTATTTAAACCTAGAGCTTATGCCCGAGAATTTTCAAGTTTACATTGTAATAGGCATAAGGCCACAATAATTAACCCTTTTTGACCACGATACGAACGTTGTTTCATTTTAAATATGCCTCTTTTTTATGCTAGATATAAGTAAACTTTGGATGACATAGATGGGTGTGATAAATGGTTTATTTGGACAAAGAAGATCTCAAATAGTAGGTGAAAATAATAATAAGTAATAGTAAATGTCTATCTTGTTTCCGTTTTGGTGACATTTTGCCTGTCAAGCTGCAACAAGCAATTGTTGTGTCTCCACATCATCAAAATACGTGTACAGTACCTGTCATGGTTCTCATTTTTCTTATGCCAGCACTCTGCATGAAGCCGAGAAAAGGATAAAAATAAATGATGTATATCAATAAAGAACTTTATTACAAGTTTTGTGAATATCTAAGCCTAATGTAGAAACCAATATTTAAGTGTTTTCCGCTGACAAGAAAATTACTGTGCAGAGGAAATGAATGAAAGAGGACCGGACGTTTTATTACAGTGGACAAACGCTACAGCTAGCAGCGTCATTGTCGGTATATATACTTTACGAAGCTGTTTCTGAGAAAGATAATGAGGGACTGGAGCTTTATTTATACAAGGTGGTCATGGAATAAGGAACAGGGGGTGGCGCGGTGGTCGAGTGGTAACGCTCTGGACTACCAATCCGGAAGTCCCCGGTTCGAATTCCGGCTTGGACAATGAAAATTTCAGAAACGCTTTTTAGGGTTTTCCACTCATCTAGAGATGAAGTGGTTAGAAACCAAGAGGTAGTCTCACGTGTATCGGTGCTATACACCAAACACGGAAAAGAACCAATGGAGTCTATTCGTAATATAGCTAGAGTCTGGTACCCGGATTCCGTTGTATCTGCATCTGTCTCTTCAACTTGCGCCTGTCAGGGGTATTGGCAAGTTCACCCGAGAAGAAATCCCAGGGTCGGCCGGGACTATAAACAAGGAAAATGAAATATATTTTACGGCAGTAAATAAACAGCATACTAAGTGTTTTGAGTATTCAACACTTAAAACTTTTCAAACTATGTTTTAAGCTCAGGTGTTCTATTCATTCCTCACATTATAAATCCACTGTGTCGCATTAGCGCAGTGGTAGCACCTCTGTCTCTCTATTTGAGGGCCCTGGGTTCGATCCCCGCCACTGATTTGGTAGTGTCCTTTGACAAGACACATAAACACATTTCTTCCCTCTGTCTCTCTCTCTCCGTGGTTGATTCCCTCTTCAGTGAGTCTCAAACAATAAATATAAAATAAAACGTGTTTCGCAATCGACAATAAACAAATTAGCATTATAAATTCAATTATATTCCAAAATCTCTCAGGAGACTTCTTAACGAGCACTGAGGATTGGCTTAATTGTAAGACAGAAAATAATTTGACTTTAAATTGAAAAACTCGTTAAGAGAAACACAGTTGAAAGAATTTCGAAAATCAAAGTATTAAATGCGAAGATATTGAAGATTGAAAATTTCAAAAATGGAGAATCATTGATGCGGCCATTTTGAATTTTGAAAAACTGCAGCTTTAAACGTATATTTAAACATAGTAACCTACATGACACTTAATTAATATTACCAATTTTAGGTAAAAAACAATCGTAAAAAAGGTGAATGGGGTTCTACATTAAGCTTTGAAAAAGGGGCGTGTCTAATAGTATGTCTTATTTGCATATATTTGCATCTTTCCTAATTCCAGTTTTCTCATAGCTCTTCTATTTTTTTATCCGATTTCAAAAATGTTTCTCTTAACAAGCTCTTTTATTTTAGGCTCAGTTATATTTTGAATTGCGTTACTCTTTAATAGTACACGGCATGCCTAGTCTTTCAATAACTGTCCTTTCATACTTCCTGCGTCATAAAGCTTCAATATTCAATTAAAGAGAACTGACACACAAATATATAATCAACTTTATTAAACGTATCTTGATTTGTAAATCTTCTGTTAAACAGTATTTACAAATCTAGGAAGTATTGAACATTTATTATCAGTTATGTATCATAAATAGAAAAACGATCAGATTCAGCAATAACACAACTTCTGTCTTATAAAAGCTTACAAAACATAATATACTACATAGCTGCTTAAATACATAAACGGTTCTTAAGTTAGTCTGAATTCCAAACAACAAGGCCATAAACACAATGCATTTTATATATATTTTTCAATTCATGTTTTACGAACAGTTTTGTTTCACAAGTATAACCATGTGTGGACCATGCTTGCCACAAATAACGCTTTATGCCACAAAGAGCCACAAGAGCATTTTTGTTGCAAATAAAATGAGCGCAGAGTACTTTTGTGGTTGTCCTAGGTTTGAGTCATTAAAGGAAAGACAAAGTACTCAAGCGAGTAAGAAGCACAAAGCTCTGAGCTCAGTTGAAGAATCACAAATAACTTTTACAGCTTCTTAAATTACTATTTACAGAGTAAAAGAATATCAAACCATGCATTATTTAAAAGCATAGTAGACATAAAGCAAAGCTATTTCGTAAAATATTCGTAAAATCACGTAGAATACAATCATTTAATATACAGAACAATTTGAGGACACATTTGCATTATTTTAAATCCACCTTAAAAACAAAAATAATATCAAACAGGGAATGCCACGTACCAAAAACGCAGCCTCCCCAAAACGAGCCCCACAG
>JAUMHA010397772.1:0-11436 GCA_032359765.1 Saxidomus gigantea | reverse complement strand
GAATGAAAGGTTTAAACTTGCAATAAAAAAGTGATTGCTCCATCTTGTCCCTAAAGCAGCATTTAGCGCTCAACAAACAAAAGGAAATTTAAGATTGTTGTAAAACACTTTTTATGCCGAAATGGCGCCATGTGCTTTCACTCTGTATAAAGGAACATGTAATGTAAAGTGGCCTGCTTTGTATGGATTTTTTTGTTTAAGGTTTTAAACCAAAGCGCATTTAATAGACACTTTTTAATGGATAGCGATTTATTATAAACATCGCTATATTTACACACAGCGCGTATTTATTTTAAGAGATTGATAAATGTGTCCCTGTATGTAATCGTTGATTAGCATACAGCGTAGGAGTTCGGATGAGTAGTAATTACTTTTTTCGCATCCGAACGACTGACTGTACGTTAATAAACGATGAAATGCACTAATTTATTTGACGTCACTGCATTACACATGTTACAAGACGCAACGATTCAATTATAAAGCATGCAAGCACTTTCTATGGACCAACAGGAAACGCCCTTACAAACCATGATACTAAAACATAATTCTACATTTACTTGATCTGTTATGACGGATTTGTCGGTGATTTTTTGCGGAAAATACATGCATATCAATTTTTGGTATATAAAATGTTAGAATTACTATTTAACATATATTTACCTCGTTGTTAACCGAAAAAAGTTATATAGTTGAAGTGAAGGATATTCGATTTTCTTTGTAGAGTGTCTAGCGGTAGGGTAAGCAGACTTATCTTATTACATTAAGTAAGAAGGAAAGTCATTCGCACGCATTTCTGTCTTGTAATCATAAGAATGAGTTGTCTTAAACGCTTTGTAAAAGCCATTTATTCTTATTAAGTCTCTGATGTGCCACAAACGTTTCTTCGTGTTTCTGATTATGCACACTGAAGTGATCATAACGATCGCTGAAAATGGACATGGTCACCTTATCTGTATATAAACGTATAAATGATATATTCTAAACTGTATGAGTGTCAGTAAGAAAATATATAAATGAAACAAACACTACTGCATCTATCTCAAACTACTTTTAAAAGTCAATTATCGCATTTCTTGAGCTATGCGCGACTTCACAAGATTTGAGTTTTTGTACCTTCCTCTTTTCCATATGCGTATAACACAATATCTGTCCTATTTACTAAATACTTATAAAATTAATAACCTTTAAACCAATTTGTTTTTAAAATGTTTTCATGTGTTGCTGGGTGTATTTTTCAGATATGTGTAACTGCGATCAAATTTTTAAGCGAACACTTTGCATGTGCTTTTGAATGCTATTTACATTTCACTGAGATTGCACTATTTACAACATACGTAAGAGTGCTGATCTTTTGACTTTCCTATTAAACATCGCTTTGTGAAGTATATGGGATTGTGCAGACGACATACACTTAACTTTGACAGCAAATAAAAATGCCCGAGTTAAGCCCGCTAGACCCTTGTAATACATAGAAAATATTCAGTGAATCATGAATAACATACGGAAACTGGTTAATGATAGTTATTGACTGACATAAAACACAAAGATCATCGAATGGAAGAGCACTAGATAATTATGTCCAGAGATTATTGTCTGAAAATATTGTAAAATCTTTTCATGGTTTGGTGCCTCACAGTACACACAGAAAATGCTTCATATCGAATAGGATGATGCATATCGATATGTTTTAATCTAAGGATCCAAACTCGAAAGGCATACAATCTAGCCGTTATCAGTGTAAGCTTTTTTAATGTGTGCTCATTTTAATGCCTAATAGAAAGAAGCTATTGGCAAAAAACCATTTGTTTTTACAAATATCAAATTAAAATGTTTTAGATTGACCACTAGTAAACATTTTCATATTTTATTCAAAGGTAAATGATATAAGGGTTGAATGATATAATACATAGTGCAGAACATGCTGTTTCTTAACTGCTAATGTTATAAATTACAACGTCAGAAAATTCAATGACATTTCTGTCATTTGGCTTAGACTAAGTACTCAAAGCGAAAGAAACCATCCACATAATTGTTATATAGTAGACAATACACATCCAAAAATGCGTCTGCACTTTAAAGAAAATGGTTAAAAATGAATCCCCAGGAGTAATAATGGTAGGTTCTGCTAAATATGTATGCCAAACTAGTAAGAAATAACCTTGAAACTATCATCTGCAGTGTTGAGTGAACACTACTGTATAAATGTTATTTTTGGCGGGGTTTTTATTTTGGCTATATTGGCGGTCTCCATTGGTTTTGCCAAATTTAAACAGCGTCATTATAAAGCACATCAGTTATAAACCACCAACTGTAAAACTGCTTAATTTAACAATCTTTAACGGTACAAATATTTTATGTCAAGGTTTTATTTTGGCGGCTGACGCCAACATATGGCACCGCAGATTTAAAGCGCCATACAGTATGTGAATTCTTTGAAACCTAAAACTACAGAAAAGTATGAAAATACAGTTTTAATTTACGGAATGAAAGTAAAAAACGATACAAACAAATCGACGAGTCCTTAACGAGTGTAAAGCGTGATATTTCATATTCAGAAAAAAATACATACTTCGTCTTTTTGTTCTTTAAGGTGATGGTTCATCTAAATTATATTTAAAACTGTTTTACCTTTAAATATATTATTAAACAATTTCTGCTTTTCGAAGTTTCTTAGAAATACAAAATAAAATTAATACATTGCTACTTAAATATAGACGGAACCTGAAAATGTTTGGGTAAATGCCGGACACTTGGTAAATTTAGACATTGTTAACTAAAGGTTGTTAATGGATGTATCACAAAACAAATTAATAGAGGGAGGACGGGTAAGTGGGTTACAAATAAAGAGACCTATTTACTCGGGTCTTGACAAATTTGGCTAATTTAATAGGATACATTATGCCTACCCGCTCCCAACACCATAGGCGAAGAGGAAAAAACTGGGTCTGAAGGGCCCAATATTCGATTTCGGACTTTCGACTTTTAATCCAACTGTTGATTTTCATATTTAATGAGACACTACAAGTAAATGTGTTTACCACATTATAAGACGTATTTCCAGTCTGCATTATAATTACCTCAACTGTGGATGTAGACTGTTCACAGTATATCAAGGTGATGTTACATGGAAAGATACATTGTATACAGTTAATCACATAACATGCACTTGATGCTCATGTGAAGTGGACCAAAACAAAAACTGAACTACTACCCATACACTAATTGAAAAGCTTGTGGTGATATTTATGAGCATTTGACAGTATCTTGGATGAAGAAATGATAGACACATGATAAAATTTATTTTCTGACATAAGACAGATTCACCATTCTGTGTTAATAACTGTTATTCGGGACTCAAAGCTTACATTGAAATGCGAGGTATATTAATAAAAATACGCTTTCGTGTAGTGAATATACTATACACAAACATTATTGTGAGATATTAGGTTAGTCATCATTTTACGGCAATATACGGCTTTGCATTCTCAGGCTCTCATACTCTCGAATTCAGTCTAAACCACTTGAGTCACGTAATGTTCATTAAGTTTGCAACTTCTTAAATATGTCAAACATACCTCATTGCAAAACAACAGAGGCCCCGGGATCAGTATCATATATGTAGATGTAAGAGACAGATCACTGATATTATTCTGATTCTTAGTTCTTAGTTTTCGTAAAGGTACTACTGAGCAGGTAATTGCAGTTTGTTGAGTTTGGCTCTACCGGTACGGAATACTGCGTAATTGGCCTTGCATAATTTGCTAGTTGTCTTATATTATAATACAATGTAGTTGATAGGGTTTGCCAGCATAATCGCTGCGACATCTTCGTACTATTATTAGTCTTATTTGTGCATACATATCTAATATTTAAGAGACTAAAGTCGTTTCCAGTTAGAATATCCTCAATGAATATCCATCAACACAACGACCGGATCGTGAATTAAATGTCTTACATTTATCAAGAGAATGAATGTCATGTTTTGCAAAGATAATAAGACATATGAAAACCGAAGAAATATTGAAGCCGCCATTGAGCAATGATATCACGTTTGCCCCTGGATCGAAGGGTCCTTGTTCCGAGCTCCACCAACGCCATGCAGTGAAAGTGTCCTTAGGCAAGCCGCAATAAATTGCAAATTACCTCTCTCTCTCTCTTTGTGGTTAATTCCATCTGGAGTGAGGCTTGAGAGCCCTTTTTTAAGCTGTGAGAAGTTGTGAGAGTCAGCAGAAGCAGAAGCAGAAGCAAAATCGTACACAAAATTAATGTATTTGTATATGTAAGTGCTTTCGGTTTTTCCATTTTTCAGAAATAAACGAGTATTGACTAGGGTCTTAAAATGTCAGAATTCTAAGGTTTTTAACAGATTTTGAAACATCAACAAATTTATTCAGAAAAAAACCGCATAACTTTATCAAATTCAATACATAATTAATTCAAAGTACCTTTTACCTTCAAGGTTATGGTTTAAAACCCTTTTCTACAACTATTTTGTCTATTTCCGCCAGTCTGACTCAATTCATGTTTGTCTCTTACACTGATAGATAATATTCTGACGTCAAGTATCATTTTAACATGAGAACGACTTTTAATACAGTTGTAATTCTTTTCGACTTTTAATACAGTTGTAATTCTCCAATATTTTCAATAGTTAACAACGCTTGGAGTTGCCTTTTTGTTTAGTCTTAGGTGATATTATGGCAAGTGTAAATACCCCTCTGTTTTTCATTCCAAAAGAAATACACTTTATTTTCGTGACCTCAATCGGAACAGTTGGAGATAGTTTCTCGGGAATGGCCACGTGATATTTGTCAAATCGGCAAGACGGCGGTAAAATTGTGAAAATTCTGACCTGCCCGAAACTTTCCCACATTTAAATGTCAAAATATCCTTATTTAACGTAACGCGGGCAGGTCAGAATGTGTTTAAATTTACAACGGACGTTCCAATCAAGCATATAAACTGGGTACGTTAAAGTTCTTTAGCCAGATGAACACTGACGACCGTAATATCAGAATTAATTGAAATCAAAGTGTTCTATGTTCGTTGGATATTACAGTTATGACAAAATCATGCGCCAAAAACATCTTCATGTTAGGCATTAGTAAAGTCTACATAGCACTTCAATGCAAGTCGTATTCCTCATCTTAAGAAGAACAAGGGGCTATAAGTGGTCACCTTCAGGCTTTAAACATCATAAGCACCAGCGTTCAATTTCATGTAAATTAATTATCGTATACAATACTATTTCACATTCATCCTCGTATGTCACAGAAGTACCAGCAAACAGTTGTTTTTGTATTTCTTTATTATATTAATCGATATATTTCAACGAGTTCGTAACCTGTTTGAAACCTGGATGTGGAGCTTATTCTTTTGGTTTACTTAACTGTAAGATTCAGGTCACACTGGAGAAGACGAAATGGAAAAATAAATTTTGCCAGCTTACAGAACTGCCAGATGATATGTTGCCTTACAATGTTTATATGTAAACTTGATATGCCTGTGGAATAAGGGAAACTGATTAATGTTCAATGGTTTAATGTCCAAAATAAACAAAAAATGCTTGACTGAGGATGGTTTGGATTAAATCAGACAGTTGGAGATGGAACATTATCGAAGTATACTAGATTGTCAGAGAATTATCAAGAAACAACCAAAACATTGTAAGAGATATTGTTTTAAGCAAAAAATGGGTTTGTTTGATTCTTATCTTTAATGGTTTGGGGATGTAGAGAAACTGTTATTGATATTAAATATGCGGTTGATTGGAACCTACGCGTTTGATCTGCTTCGGTTGGAAGTCATTCGGAATAAAATCATGAAAACAACACTTGATATTCTTCTGTGGTCAATATTATCCAATTACTCAATGAAAACTCTGACTAACAGATATAAGATAGAATTTTATTTAATACCAAATTTTCTCAAAACACATGCTCACTGCTTTTAAGTGTATCATTTGGCAATAAAAAAAGATCTTGTACAGAAAGATTTAGTGAGTGTTATTTGAATGGCGCAATGAATATAAAATTGATTTTTACCATTCATACATGTATGTGACCATTCTCAATTAGAATTATTAGAGACTTAATGGTATAAGCTCACAAATACTTTATCACAATGTACAATTTGGCTATGGCCCTTGTCACTTAAAAGGCCAGCTTACAGTCTCCTGTAACAATTTTAATAAATTTTACACCTAAATTAAAATTCGGAGTCCTTCATTTTATTACGTTTGCGATCATTTGTCTCACTCACTCAAACATAGTTTGCAATCAACTTGTATATTCCATTTACAAAGCTCTTTATTCGTAGTTGCGTAAGACAACAACAGTATTCAAGACAAAGTTCTAGGGCGTCAGTAATTGAACCTCATACAATTGTCAGTCCATAAAGATATTTTACAGCAAATAATCTTTCAAACGTATGAACGGGCAGTATAACATTGCAAATGAGAAGTTTCCTATCTCCATGGCTGCAATCTAATATATGTGTCTATGTAATATATTAAATTATTACTAGTAATTATTTCATAGAAGATAATTCTATCAAATAACAGATAAGACAATTGTATTACCCATTCTCTGTATTGTTTCCAACGATGTTCTGGATTCTGAATAATCATATTATCATGTATTTTACAGTATATATTCAAGGTCTTTGGCGGCAATGCACCCTCACCAAGATGTCGTTTCCTGAAGGAGTCAAGCTTGCTCTGAAAACTGACAGACAAATTGACATAGCAACCCGCTGCATCAATTGATTCTTTTTGTCTTCATAGCCTTACTTTTGATAGGTATATGTAATACAATTTCTTGCTTGACCCGTTTGGTCATTGTCATTACAGTATGTAAACATCAAATATGTATACGATCATGAAAAATTAGTCTATACATAATAACGAGCATATATTAAAACTTAAAAACTTATCTTGTCCAGTAATATTTTCTTCACGCCAGCCTGAATTAATGAGGACATCAAAACCGACCATTATTGTATTGATAGTGGGTATAACGTTCTATAAAAGCTAAGAAGGAGCTTTGTCTGTCGACGCATTTAACAAAATCGTGTTTAAATCCCCACCATATAAATTATTAAAAATCATTGAAAATTATGATTGATGCCAACAAATGACATTTTCCCCTAGAGAATGTTTAAACTTAAAACCTACATCTGAACACTAAAAGCCATGCAATCAGATAAATATTTCCAAGTCCTTCAGATTTATAATGTCCGCAAAACTTATTATGGGAAAATAATTCTTACAGCAATCAGATCATCAACTTTTGAATACCGATTGACCCAATGTATATTTACTCGTTTTGAAACACTAGACCAAGTAAATAGGATAATAATATCGAGCCAGCAAACCATAGGCGACAAGCAGTAAGTCTATTAAATTGTAAACTGTCCTTGGCTCTTGGTTAGCGGTCAAACACTTCACCACTGCGCGTCCCTGAGAAACACTGTCAAAACAAATTATTAGTTATTTCGTGAGATTTCTCCGTGTAATAAGCCAACATTATTTTTGTGGTAAAAAGACGTTTAGAAGTTATGAAAATAAAACGAAAATGATTAGTTTTACTTTAAACAAGGAGTTATAAACAAGTATTCACGAATTTCAAGCGGTCACGCCATTTTCGGTCAGTTATTGGACATCGCGTTTTCAGAATTTACAAAAATGTATTAAAATGATTGAAGTCAGTTTACAAAAACGCAGAAAAATGGTTTGTTCCATAAATAAATATTCATAAAATTAGGAAGTAGATAACTTAGTGGTATGAATGCGATTACATTGTGTATCTGGGCGAGATGTCTTTAATTATCTCTGCGAAGTTTAAACATGACCTTTTTGTTCTTTGTAAAACTGAAACAGTTATCTTGGCCAAAACAGACATATATACTGATAACCGTGCATACGTTGTATAATAGTTATTTTAAAACATTTTGTAATTCTGCAAAGTGCTTATTTTCTCGCATCAGTGTTTTATATTGTGACACTTTTAATTAACTTTTAGGTTTCGATTGGCAGAAGGTGCATAGTCTTACCTGTATAATTATTTTGTATGGTTTCCATACATGTTAGTGTATGGTTTAATTTGTTGTCTTACCTTAGATGACATTCGTTTTAGGTGTAAATTGAATATGGTAACTGTGATTATTTGTAATTTATTATTGTTATAGTCTCTTATAATTCTATTATAGAATTGTTATTTGCTTGATATTTTCTGTGACTTTTTTATGCATGAATTTTATAAATGTGTATAATGCAAATGAATGAGACTGAAATAAACTATTAAACTACGTTATTTTTTGCCCCCTATTCTAGATTCTATTAGTCATCAATAGCTTAATCAGCTACATTTTGTATATCATCAATTTTCAGATTCTGCGTAGAACGGTGTTTTAACCTTAAATGAAATAAAACTTAAAATTTAAAATATTTACTGCCGACCTACCCTTTTCGTTTTTCGCATGTTATCGAACGCCCGGTATTATCATTTTGAGGCGTTTTTATACAATATCATATATTAGCGAAATATGTCTTTTCTATGATCGAACAAGCATTAAATCATAACTGTTCTTATCATATCAACCGATATTACAACATTATTGAGCAACTGTTTTTTATTAAAACATGTTTTGCCATCTTAGAAATTATATTTGCTACATTTATATCCCTTTCAGACATGCTATTGATCTACATGAAGTTATCAATGTTATCAATATTAACGATGTGAACGACTAAAATGCTTAGTAAACAAATATCAATGAAAAAAGATTGATTGAATACTGTCTCTGTGGAATATTGTATGTAAAGCTTTGCTTTAAAATCAAGTAGCGGTTAGAGAAGTACCTTGTCAACATGATTCTTTAAACTGCTGATTGGTAAAAACTAAAACTAAGTTTTAAAATAAGAGCGCTAGGAGAGCTGGCTATTTTATTTAGATTTCTCATCTCCCGTGGACTTTGGCAACGTACATTTACCATCGAACCGTTTGTTCCGTAATGATTTAAAATGAGTAATTAATATCTGTGCCTTCACATAAAACATGTGTTTGCCAGTCGTTGAACTGGTCTGCTCTTCGTTAAGCATGCCTTCAGAATCATATGAGGATGAAACAGTCTTAAACTATAACAGAACTCGGCTGAACAGTAATAATTGTTAGATTTTATCCCAGACTGTTGAATTGTTTACATATCAAATGCCATGATTATATATTGTAACATGTATCATTAGAAATTGAAAGTCATCTTTTTAAAGTAAAAGAATAAACTTTGTTATGTGTTTAAATCAGTTCCGGATAGGCAACCCTAAATCAAATTAAACACTCAAGAGAGAAACATGTAATTAACTTTTTCCTGGGAGCATTTCACAAGTGGACGTAGTAAACCAAGTGTCACATTAGGAGCCTTGCGCAAAGACTCGTTTCATATTGCCTGAAAGAGCATCGGACCAAGGGACTCCTAGTTTCAAAGAGAATACCACGACTGCCAGAATATTTTGTTTGTGTACATAATATACCATAGCCATAACTGTGTTAATGGTATTTTCTGTTTCGCGGTCAACTGCTTAAAGCGGCCAGTAAGGAATTATCTCAACTGACACATCTTAAATGCTCCTATATTAATCGTTAACCTTCTTAAAGTGAACAATTGTGACACATCCATTGGCTGCTTTAGAAGGGTTTGACTGTATTTTGATAAATATTAAACGTGTATTTCTAAAACCACGAGTGCTTGTGAAGTTACAAAAAAGAATTGTAAAGTTACAAATGTGTGTGTATCCACTGTACGTAAGCAAAGCGCAGTTAAGTTCCTGGAAATATATGACTGAAAGCTCTTAATCAACCTAAATATATGGGCAGAAATGTAAATTCTATTTGTTAGGTCAAGATAATGTATACATAATCTTTGGCTGACAAAGTCGTACCTGTTCGCTTTATCAAACATAAATGACCATTTAAAGAGAAATGGGTATAAATGTGATGAACTGAGATATATTCATTTCTCAAATAGTGACTGCGTGCTTCTCCTAGAGGTAATTAAACTTCCATTCTGTTAACATTGGAAAAAAAATCGCCGGTCCTTTAATTTGATTGATTTATAGTGAGATGTTAATGTTAAAACAATATTGTGGACGTTTGCAGAACCATTGTTATTTGCATTGTTTTACAATGGGGACAATAACGCATTTTGTTCCCCTCATTTCATCCAAACATTACAATTTTAAAACACTTTGGCAGACAGAGCAGAATCTGTGTTATGTAGCTTGTCTCTCCGTTTTAGCATAATATTTTGTCTAGATGTGAACATGGACGAAATGCCTCAATTATTGAAATGTTATATAGTTTTGACATCTAAAACTAAATCTTATATTTACATAAATTTGTTTCAGCTTAGATACAAAACAAATTCTGTCAATTTGTATATACATTTGTATTAAGTTTAAGGGAGAAAGGGAGCAAGAAAGTATCATAACTGTTATGCTGTGTACTGTTACTAGTACATTTGTAATTTGCATCTGTCGTCTCATGACTAAAACTGTAGCAGCAAATTTTCTTTACTTGACATAAATTTCAAAGTGACAATATACGGCCGATCCTGCTCTAGTTAGCAAGAGAAAGGAATGCATAACGGTAGCACTTTAAAGTTTATGGCTGCTAAATACAAGTGTTTTCAATGTGAAACAGGAAAGTTGGGATTGACCTAGATTCGTTACTTCTTGAAGGTGGTTCTTTCATAGAGGTGTTGACATAAACAGACACAATTATTCATGCAAGGTTAGAAAAATACGTACATGTTACAAAATTCTCTAGACTATGTAGTATGCAAAGTTTCTGACCACAATAACAAAGAATGTGACTGACAATGAAAAACAAATATTTTCGAAATCCGCCATCTAGAATGAAATTCAATCATGTCCACTTAAAGCTAGCTTGCATTCAACATTCGCATTACCCCTGCGTTCAAAACAAATCTGCATCCGGAACGTGATTCCAACAAAAAATATGTAGATGAAAGAGATTTATGCAAGTATTTCCTAAACATTCAAGTGATATAACAGTAAATAGTCTTATCAAATGTAAGAACAAGCGTAATGGTATTGCAAAATGTAACGTTTCCTATCTATTTCGATATAATTCTATTATTACAATCTTACATCTATCAAATAGCATATTTGTCTATGTTTTGTTAAATTATCGATGGTAATGATTTAATAAAAGAAAATTGTACAAAATAATCGATTAGACAATTGTATTACCTCCTCTGTTTATTGTTTCTAAGAAAAGTTAAACTGAATTTATACATAATCATAGTCTAATGTTAAAGGTCAAGTTCTTCTAAGGACGGTAATTTACGTCGCTTAATGCAATTGATATCTGCTTTAAAATTCAGCATTGTCGTGTGAAAGTTTAAACTAATTGCAAA
>JAUMHA010397761.1:0-11436 GCA_032359765.1 Saxidomus gigantea | reverse complement strand
AGTGTAACAATCAATACAGACATCCAAGACATGCATCAAAAGTGGACACTTAATAAGCTTAATGGTGAGCTATAAATATGGGTGGGAGGTCTGGTGACCATCATCCGTCGTTTAACTAAAACATATTCATCTCTGAAATAACATATATGATTTTTACCAAACCTGTTCTGTTACATCCTTGTATTAATCTCTACCGAAGTATAAGGACATCGTTCCGGTCCACTGTACACAGAGGCCACTGTGTCTAATATACAAAAGTCTTAAAAAACGGCTTCTTCTCATGAAAAAATGTTTACAAATTCACATAACTTTCTCTGTTGTATGATTGAATAAAAAAAGGAATTGGTTTCGGTCCACTGCCCACAGAGGTCACTATTATTTAAAATAAAGAATTCTTTAAACGGCTTTTCCCATGAACCAATGATGGAAATTCACTCAATCTGCCCAGTAGCACATTGCAAAATAGGAAAATGATTCCGGTCCAGTGCACACGGGGACCAGTGTTACTGAAGGTCAACATAATCTTTTAAGGGCTTCTTATGAACAAATGATTGGAATGTCTCTAAACTCGCTCTGAACCCTCTTTGCATTGATTTTCATCCAAAAGTAATTATGGTTCTAGTCCATTTCAAATATTGGCAGCTGTCACTACAAAAATAATGATTTAAAAATGTCTCATGATTAAATAGTTTGTAAGTCACCAAACTTGCACTTGCATTTTTTCATGCATCGATGGTTTTAAAGTCACAAACTTTGCTCTACAGTATCCTTGCACACTTTGAAATAGATCTCCACAGTCATATATAAATACTATACAGTACTGCAATCATACTACCTTTCTCAAGAGTGTGCTACAGTACTATAGAATACTACAGTACTATAAAGTTATACTACTGCAGTACAAAACAGCTCTTTGTCACGTAAATCACAATGTTGAATTACAGCTTCTCAGATGACCGACTTATGGTCAACTTAGCTCTCTTGTATATACATGTAAAATTGGTGAATTTGAATACAGTACTTACTGCTTGAGTCAGCTGGCTGCCTATCGAGGTATCCATTAACACCGTTTCAGCAGTGAGTCATATTAACATAGAACGAAATAAAACAAATCCACAGTCTAGTCTCTATTTGCATAATTGTTATTAGATTTGGAAAATAGAATAAAAAATGTATTTCCGTTAAAGTCAAATACTTGTTGTATCGGTTTAAGTAAATGCTAATTTCACTCTTTGAAGATTCACAGAATGATATTGCAGATTCTTGAGTCCAATCTAACACATATACATGTAAGTTTTTTTATTTAGAACTACAAATGTAATAAGAACCATCTTATGTATTCCAGGAGGCTGGCAACTTGTACGACATGTTTCATACAAGGTACTTACTACACCAAAGAGCATACCAGCACAAAACCAATAACATCATCGAAAGGATGTAAGATACGTTATTCAATAATACTTTACATGAGATTGAAGGGTCTCCCATGAGATTGGAAAATTAGGAAAAAAGGGCAAAACAATAGAAATATGTGCAGATTTTATTAAAATTTATGTTACCATATTTAAGATTTCGTTCCTCATTTTGAATTTTGATCATTTGTCGACATTGGCCAGTGACAGGGGAGGTGCTTATTCTCCATATTTTTTGTATAATTTGATAGAAATATTAAATTCTTACAATTTGTCACGGTCGTATAATTACATTAACAGCTTAATAGTAGTTAAGTAGTATACATGTAATGTCATTTTTGTTGTTGTTGTTTACACTATCTGCAACAGTTAATAGAACTGATTTTGATTACGAATTTTCTTCAAGACTCTTTGTAGGTTTTATATGGAAAACAGCCCATCCCTACAAGGGGTCTAATTTTTAAATGGATTGCACCATTTTATTACCAAAATTGCTAATCAAAAGTTCATCTCTTCAGAAATGTGACCGTACAGCGGGGATCCCAATTCCACAAATTTGCTTCTGAATTATTATTTCATTGCCAGTTAATTAAAGTGATATTGGGTTCAGTTATGTAATATGACATCTTTATGTAGTAAAACATTGTTATTTATAATTAAGTTCAGACAATGCAATTAGCTCATACCAATTTTGACAATTGAACTTCAGCATATCTTCAACTATGTAGAAAGTTTCCTTCGTTTTTCTATATACATGTTGTAAATACAATGTATTAACAAATATTTATTCAATAAAAACGGTGAAGTAAACTGAAGCATTCCATTGATCATTTACTGTTATGTAGGCAATACCTACATTTCATGCATGAGATATGATAGCATTAAAACAATTAGACTTAAATGGTGACAAGACGAAATGAAAAAAAAACATGAGAGGCCTTTCTTTTATCAGAAATATGTTTTTGTTACATAATGAGTAGTTTTCTGTTAAACTGATGAACATGTAACTGAATGAATTATGACTTTCAAGCCCGGGCCTAAAAGCTGTAAAGCCTTACCAATTGATGGGTGAATGTAATTTACAGTAAAAGTTGTTGCGCACTCTAAAAAACTGGCTTTTTCATTCACTGAAGAAAACCTACGTAATTCCTGCCAATATAATGTCAATTTTTTTAAAGGAAACTATGACTAAAACTTTTTTTATTACTTTTGTATTAAAGATTTTTTTTTTTTCTAAAGTTGTTACATACATTTAAAGCCGGCGTGCTAAATATTAGTTTATATGATGTATTAGTTATTAACAAAAAAATCCGATTTTATCATTTTTGTGTCGCCCTTTCGAAGAAAATGCGATACAAAGTAATCGCTTTGTCCGTCCGTCCATCCGTTCGTCCGTCACATAAACTTAACTTTGGCTTTAAGTTTGCCATTTTTTAAAAGATTTCTTAATCAAACTTTACAATTGTATTGCTTATGACATATGAATCGTGATGCCGCTAAATGTTTTAGGACACGGTTATATTTTATAGAGTTATGCCCCTTTTTGTATGCCCCCTTTAGACTTTGTCACAAAATTATAAGTTATTCTGACAAAGCGTAAGAGGGCGACACAATTGTTCTATTGAAAACCCATCTATGAATGTCTATTTTTTTTCCAAAACATGTAGTTACTTATTAAGAAATTCTAAATTACAGAATTACATATAACCCTTGTTAAATGTAGCAAATTCTGCATTTTTCAGGTTAGCCGAGGCCCTGGTGGAAGCTAATGCGTTTATTGAACTTCATAAAGAGAACGGGTAAACTATGCACTTTAACGCCCTTCCACTGTATTGTCGATTTTTATTGGTAACGTCGTTTACATTTGCGACGGTTAAACAAATTAAATACAACATTAATGATAGTCATAATGATAATAATGATAATAAATTCTTTATTTCAAGAAGGTGACATATTCATGTTATACAGGAAGAAATAAAAGAATACACCTTATTTACAGCATAGCCTTCTATGAACAAATTAAGAGACAAATATTCATTTATTTACATGTACACTGAAACTGTCCAGTTACACACAATCAATCACCCATTGTCAGAAACTCAAAATAAACTTATTATATTGTATATATTTTAGACCATTTTACAATTATAGACACTTATTCATATTGCATACGTTTTCTTTTACGAACCCAAATACATTACGAGTGTTCATGAGCTAAAACACGAAAACTTTCCAATTCTGGCGACGTGTTAACAATGTGGACAGTAACATGTTTTTGGTCCGTAAAATGTATTTGACAATGTGCGAAACTTGAATAACCACGAAAACTGAATGCAGCAAAGAGACTTTAATTGTCTCGACCTGTGATTCGTCAAAATTTCTCTTTATCCGAATTTCATTTCATGATTCATCCACTGTAAATGCTTACAATATTAACAGTTTAAATCAAATTCGAACGTTTCTGAATGGTTTCATGTATTGTGACTGAAAGAGTGCCAACTGCAGTAATATCATTTTATAAAATTTCAGGGAGACATGTAAAATGTTAGAAGCTGTAGAGGATGACAATATGGACGCGTACAGGCTCTTGACCGATGACGTCATCTTTCGTATCCTTGTTAGTACGGACACGAGTTTGGAGAAGTCGCAAAACATTATTAAAAGAGTTCTAAGAAGGGATTTGTATCAGTTTGTCGCAGAAGAAAGATTTGCCTACAGCACGTTTGAAGACGAGGTACATTTTTAGTATTGAAACAAATAAACACGAATTTGATGTTGCTGCAGTAATTTACCTATTCTATTTCAAGACTTCGCATTAAAGGTCACAGTTTAAGAGGATCTTACATGGCCTACTATGGAGGACTGGGTTGCCCCGTCCAGAGGGAAACCGGGTGGGGGGGGGGGGTTGAAAGAAACCAAGTGAAACGAGGTTCCGACTTCCACTCGGTTTCCCGAGGATCGGGGCATCCCAGTCCTCTACAGCAAACCATGTTAGATCCTTTTTATTGCATACCTTATTTAATTTCATCGTGGTTTCTACGAGAAAACCGCTTAATACTATCAAAACTTCATCGTAATAACATATAAACTTCTGTATGGAACCCGCTGCGATAGAGTTTAGTAACTTCACACTCGACTTAACCACTGTGCATGTATTTCTAGCGCTACATATATAGTGCTTGACCGCATCCTAAACTTTACTCTACTACCAGAAAATCAGAGACAGAAATTATCCTGACACATGTCAAG
This sequence comes from Saxidomus gigantea, assembly GCA_032359765.1. Classification (NCBI taxonomy): domain Eukaryota; kingdom Metazoa; phylum Mollusca; class Bivalvia; order Venerida; family Veneridae; genus Saxidomus; species Saxidomus gigantea. Next base: position 6,775 of record JAUMHA010397761.1, on the reverse strand, counting down.
TTAACTTGATTTATGTGCCGATACTATTTACACTGACTTTTTTACTGTTTTTGTTTATACAGTGACGTCATTTATCGCCGAAAACTGTGACGTCATTATTTTGGAAGAAGTTAAGTTAATGTCCCCCATTTTGATTTTGAACACTTTTTCTATAAATAAAGATTTGTGCTTTGAAATGTGTATTAATCATATCGATATACATTTCTAAAAGTTGATGCCCTTTCCTGTGACACCACAAAAAGCACCAGTTCCTTTCGCAAACAACTCTCGAAGGATATTCGTTACCAATTATTTTCGTAGCTTGAACCGTTATTGTGTTCCTTGAAAATTCGAACCATTTATAAAAAGTAAATTCCTGTAACATTAACTTGACAATTATTAAAGTTTCTTTTTTCTTATTAGGCCGTAGTTTATGTTAAGTTAATGATATGACTATCTTTCCTTTTGAAGCGCCGTGAAACGTATCTCGGAAATAATAAAGTGTTTATGAAGGATTTTGATACACGAAAGTAGTCCGGATGCCTAAGTAATCCATTCCCGCGATGATCTTTCCCAAGGGAAACTATAGGCTGATCTCTTCCCTCCGTGTTCTAAATCGGAAATTAATTTCCCCACGAGGTATGTAAGAAAACTTTAGGCGTTACATGTACCCGTAACAAAAATATCATACGTGTGAAATTGGATGTCTGTGCCCAAAACATACTTAACGTTGTTATTTATTAATAACAAAAAAGTAAAAGTTAAAATCATATTTCAATACTTGTCATTGATACTGATATACGAAAGAGCAATTGCCTTTACTCTTATAATACTGCGTGAAGTTACGAAATCGTTGCGCGAAGTAACAATGGAATATCATTGTGTATTGTCATAGAAGGCGATACCTGAAATTTTGACGGTTGAGCTCGAAATAACTAATGGCGATTGCGAAGCAATAAGTTTCTCGAATCGTGTGCGTCACTTCGCGTATATTCATCCTTACTTCATGCATCGTCACTTTTCCTTCAAATTGGCGCCAACTCATTTATAGAGAGAATGCGACGGTCCTCACGTAACACCGTATATTATAGAAAATAAGAATCGTTTTCTGTATACACGTTTTCACGAAGCAATAATATGAATAGAACAGACAGGCATACGTCAACATTGTGTTAAGTAGACTGCTATTTTTATCGATCTACTGTCAATTAATTTGACTCTGCCATTTCTCTTTCTCAGCAAACTTAATGCGATCAGGGAGTTTTGATTATGCCTAAAATGCCAACTGAGTAATTTTATGAACCAGTAATGTTTGTTTCCAAAGTTAAAACATGGTCACGTCAGCGCTACTGCAAATGAGGGAGGAAAACAACAGGGAAGTAACTCAGCAATGAAAAGCTTAATTAATCATATTGATTACAACTCACTACAAGCGGAACATAGAGGTAGAAAGTGTTGGCTGCTGTTCACAACATCTAGTAAGACGGTGTAATAGAGCTAGAAACAGGCGATAAGACAAACATGTCTGATTACTAGCGTTCTTGATTACTTATCTATTACTAGACCACCCGTAAGGGCACAACTCAACGAAACCTGTGATAATAAACTGCTAAGCGTCAGACAGTCTTAATATTTAAAACAACTATAATATGGCACAATACAATACACCCAAACAAGAGTACAACTTATAACAATGTAGAAAGATTTGCCTACAGCACGTTTGCAGACGAGTTATCGTTACCTACATTTAAACTATCAAAACAAATGAAAACGAAATTGATGTTGCCACAATAACAATAGAAAATCATTGCGTATCGTCATCGTGATTTTGTGAATCCCATCTGCCAATCGTGACTTCATGTATCGCATGCGTGGCAGGAAGGCGATACTCGAAATTATGATGGTTGTGCGCAAAATAAGTGATGGCGATTAGAAGCGACAATCCTATCGAATCGTATTGGTGACTTCGCGTATATTCATTCTTACTTTGCAATGCATGTATTCTTTATTGGTTACAGAATGCTGTAGAACAAGATATCAGAAAGGTCACTGGTATGAACAATAAGAACATCATTATTGACGTACGTATGCCCACTTTCCAGCTTATATGTTTATATTATTATCTTCATAATAAGAAGACTTATCGGTAAAATAAGTTAATCGGTTAATACAATGTAGAAATGAAGGAATGTTATTTTTTTTGTTTAAATGCAATATCTTAGAAGGAATGTGACGAAACAGCAGAAACAGATATTCGTAAACAGTTATCTTAACACAGCAGTAAAAATGACCGTAAGGACATATTTTAATATGAGAATTGAGTTTCAAATATGCTTGTACGAAAACCATTGCAATTTTGTCAATTGTATCTTTAAAATGTGGAGCGAATAACTGCAAACATGTTAGCATTAAACATATTTGTTTCGTTTTAAGGTTGTTAATCTCAATTATGGTAAGAAAGACAAGAACCCGATAGACGAAGTGAATTTCTACAACAAATGGACTCCCGATGAAGCAAAGAAAATACGGAAAGAAGATGTAAATTTTGATAATTGCCATTGTTTTAATAAGTTATAGCTACATTACATTCTATTTTCATATCTGACATTAGACAAATGTCCAGCTGTACAACAATAGTTTCAATATTTAACCCATTCGTGCTAAGTGTATATTAAAATATAGACATTTTCAAACACGTGCACTCCCATGCAGACGACAAATACATTGGTTAGCCGTATAGATCACAGTTCTGCAAAACGCCCCTATTAAAAGAAATACACTTGTCCAAAGACGGAAGTACGATTATCCCGTTGTAAAAATCTAGGTACATGTGTAAGTGGGTTAAGGATATAGTAACTATTTATCAAAAATTTCCACATTCAATGATCTTTAAGGAAAAGTGATTAAAAAGTGATTAATTAACGATGACTGACTTATCAAGGAAATCCCTAATACATGTTTAACCGTTTTCACTGTATCCATTTAATGTGCTTTTTGTGGGAACATGTTTCTAAATTACATGTATGTTTAAAGTTGCAGTATCATACGAAGTAACTACGTTGCTTGTGAAACGTAAAATTGAAAAGCTTTTCATTCAAAATTTTATTCTGGTTTGGGCTGGATAAATCTCAATGTGATCCTCGTCAAAGTATGTTCAAATAAAGTATGTCCTAGCAGAACTCTGATTGCTGCGGCAACAAATAGGAAAATGTTTTTCTCCAAAACTAAAAAACCCAGCTTAGATATTTAGCATGAAGCATTGCCTAGCAGACCTCTACCACGATTGTTTCAAACACGATCCCCGGGTCAAAAGTGACCCCGCTCTGGTGGTCACTTGATTTAACATAGGTTTTTGAAGGTAAATTAAAAAAACTGTCATCTCTAAAATCACAATGCAAGACTTAGATATTTGGCGTAGTAGACCTGTACCATGATTGTTCAAATCAGGCCCGGGTCGAAGTTGATTAACCAGGTTTTACAAAGCCTTATATAAAAAAGGATTTAATTATATTTACGAGGTTTGACATTTTACATGTGTTCATTAGAGCTTCATTCATTTTCAATCACATTTCGAAATTTAGAGAACTTTGAAGTATAGGTTGTCATGGCGATTTGCATACTTTCACTAAGTAATGTTTTGTCAGCAATTTGCATTTCTGTGAGTTAGCACCAGTTTATGATTAAAGGAGACCAGGTCAAGTATCATTATTTTGCATGGATTTTTTTAGGGCAATTACAGTTGCCAGGAACAAGACAGTGGCACTGTTAAAACATGATATATATTTTCTTTGTCAAATACAATTAAACGCACGATTAACTGGACAAAGTTATATTTTGCAATCACTGCAATCTCTCATAGATTAAAGTCATGGGTTCGGGCCCTGCTACCGACCATGTCTCTTTATGTGAAAAGGTTTGAATTTCCTATGGGAGACAGGTATTTGGTACTGGATCTTCCCAGAAAAGATGGATGGTTAACCTGTCAACCTGTAGAAATAAATGAAATACGATTGAAACGGGCGTTTAATTCATTAAAACAACAAGAACAACAATCACAATTTTGTGTATCCATTAGCTTTGCTACATACGAGGTTTTTCTTATATAATCAATACGGAGTTAACCGAGCAAGAACGATTGGGAGAATGATGAGGAAATAGATAAATATTGTTCCAAACAGATGTTATACTTTGTTTTATTTACTTCATCAGGTATCTTTTCTACTGCCAGCGGAATTTGCAGAACAACTGGTTCGCGTGTACAGTAGGAATAAAAATAAAAGATCGCGTGAAGCTGTTAAAAAAGTTTATGACAACTGGATTTCCAAGACAGACAAGCGAAACAAGAATGAGAATGGCAAACGAAAGGCAACTTCAGAAGAAGAACAAGATGGACAACGCAAAAAGAGAAAGAGAAAGCCGTAGAGATCTTGAAAGATCTGTGCTACGTCGTCACCCTCGTATTCCTAGGACAGAACAGTCCTATATCCAGAATATACGTTGTTAACTTAATTATTGTACATGCAAACATACCTTAGTGATTTCTGTATTTAGTGATAGATATTTCTGATCAGTATTAATAATTTCATTAATATTTCAATTTTATTTTAAGCATGTATAATCAAATTGACTCTCTAGAAAGTACTATATAAAAACAATACATTAAAATAGGTGCAGAGTGATGCTAAAATAGGAACACGTACACATGAGACGGGTGCGATTTGGTGCTTCTAGAATCAGAATGTCATGTGACAGAACTGATTCTGAATCGAACGGTTCTTGTTTCGGAATAAGCTAAACTCTTCCGAAAGGAGATAATCAAAGAGGTCAAAATCGTTTATAAAGATTACAGCACTAGTGATAAAATGTCTCAATCTAATAATATGAAAATATGCACCCAATTTCGTTTCCACACGTGATTAATGAAATTCTGCTTGAAATACGGAATTAAAGGAATTAATTCCGAGATGTAAAAAGGCTTAATAGAACGCAACAGAATTGCTTCTAGGAATCAATTCCAAATTCAAACTACCAAATCGGACCGTCTTCCGGAATAGACGGAATTAAGTCCGAGAGGCAAGAACATTTAATCGAACGCTTCAGAAGTGCTTCTATGAAGCAATCCCAATTCAGAACTACCCAATAGCACCCGTCTATAAAAAGAACACTTACTTTATAACCAAATGTAACACATGCAAGCAAACACTAGCGTATCTTATTGGGATCTTTTTGTCATATTAATCTGCATTTATTTGCATTTATCATCAACAAATTAACATTTATACGTAAAATATTATGCCGAGTTAGTTGGCTAAAACTGTGTCACATTAATTTTTTTGGAATAAAGACAATGACACCAAAATACCACTGAACACAGCATTTATTTCGGTGTTTTTACTACACATTACAATAAGAGACTTTAGTGAGTTTTTAATGGATTAAGTCCAAGACAACTTTATTGCAAATAGGTCCTATCCGTTGGAATCCTCTGTCTTTATCGTTGATTCTAGTTGGAATCCTCTGTCTTTATCGTTAAGTATTGTAGAAGTATTTCAGTTATTATGTAAGAAACGTCTAACTTCTGTTAAAATTCAAATTATTTGACTGTCAACAATTTGAAACAAGGGAATTAAATAATGCTGCCAAATTAATTATTTTATCTTGTTATCATGATTGCAAATATTTCAGTTTACCTTTTTATTACATAGATCAACAAATTAGCGATAAGAAGAGAGTAATCCGAATGAAAGGACATTTTCCCTGTCAAAAAGTGAAAAAGGGAAATAACTTACTAAAGTCTCTGATTATTTTAGGGAATTTGAACGACTATGTAAGATATTTTTGACGATACTTTCCACCAAATGATGAAGTCACCAAAACGCAAACGGATTTGCTACCGTCATACAATAGTATGTAAGCTTTTTTAGAATAGTAGCGCTTACATTTTTACATTTCGCTGGTTTGAATTTAAATTAAATTTTGTATTGTGTAAAATCTTGAAAAATTTTATTGACGTCGTTTAGTTTTTATTCCTAGATGCTTATGTTATACATGTTAGTACGTGTATTTAAAACAGTTATTTTGACACCACCTTTAATTTGGCTTTAAATTGATACGTGCAAGTATACGATTGTGCAGCACATGCGCAAAATGACCAATATGGTTTCTGACAATTTTTATATGTATTATATTGTAATTGAAATGTTTATACAATATCTTCATTTAATCTGTTTCCTGTGATTGCGTTTTGTGATTACCGCGACTTTTTATTTATAAAATTTAATATTCGATGTCCCTAAATTATGTTTTAAAATTATTTACTCTTTCTTAATTTATTGCTTTGGCATTCTGTGATGTATACTTTTATTTACAACTATGAATATGTTTAGAGTATAGTATTGTATACATGTATATCTTTTCTTTGAAGCTTTCGTCCCTCTTAACCTGTGATAATTACCTAACGGATTGTGTGATTTACTGAACGTCTAATGTTCATATTTAGATTTAATAAATACTCTCCAGAAAACTTAAGTTTCATTGATATTTTTGGATATCCTGATCCTTTGAGTGACCACATAGTTTTAAACTGACATAGCGGAATAGTATTTAACATTTAGTAATACCTGATCAAAGCTTTATATATTAAGGTAGTACCTGACCAATTAAATACATTAAGGTATACCTGATAAAGCTATATATATTATGGTATACCTGACCAAAGATATATATTTGTTGGCATTACCTGACTAAAGCTATATATATTAGGAAAGTACCTGACCAAAGCTATATATATTAAGGT
>JAUMHA010397760.1:0-20387 GCA_032359765.1 Saxidomus gigantea | reverse complement strand
ACGGCGCCTCCGAGCGACAGGTGCAAACAGTTTCTACCCGTACACGACGGCGCCTCCGAGCGACAGGTGCAAACAGTTTCTACCCGTACACCACGGCGCCTCCGAGCGATAGGTGCAAACAGTTTTTTCAACTACACCACGGTGCCCCCGAGAGACAAGTGCAAACAGTTTCTACAACTACATCACGTTGCCCCCAAGAGACAAATACAAACAGTTTCTACCACTTCATCACAGCGCATCCGAGTGGCAAGTACAACCCGTTTTTCGAATACACCACGGGGAAATTTGTGTACACTTGCGCCTTCGAGAGACAAGTACAAAAAGTTTCTATCACAACACCAAGGCTCCATCGTGAACCACGTACAAGAAGTTTCTACAACTACAACTAGGTGCCTCCGAGAGACAAGTAAAAACAGTTTCTTTAAATACACCGGCGCCTTCGAGAAACAAAAAATAACAGTTACTATGACTACACCACGGTGCCTCTGTGTAACAAGTACAAACAGTTTCTACCACTATACCACGCTGCCTCACAGAGACATCTTCAAACATTTTCTACAACTACAATACGGCGCCTCCCGAATACTCATACAACAGTATCTACCCGTATACCAAGGCGTCTTCGAACGCCAATTACAAACAATTTCAACAACTACATCATGGTTCCATCAAGAGACAAGTACACAATGTTTCTACCACTTAACCATGGCACCTCCGTGGAACAGGAACACACATTTTCTACAACTTTACCACGGTGCCCCCGATAGACAAGTGCAAACATTTTCTACCACTTCACAACGACGCATCCGAGAGACAAGTTCTAACAGTTTCTACAAATAAAATTTAGTACACTGGTGCCTTCGAGAGACAAGTACATTTGTACAAATGTTTCTATCACAACACCAAGGCGCCACTGTGAAACACGTACAAGCATTTACAACGAGGTGCCTCTGAGAGATTAGTACAAACAGTTTCTACCATAACATCATGGGACCTCCGAGAGACAAGCACAAAAAGTTTTTACCACTTTAACCCGGCGCCTCCAAGAGAAAAGAACAAAACGTTTTTACCACTACACAATCGCACGTCCGAGAGACATGTTCAAACAGATTCTACAACTACAACACGGCGCCACTGAGACACACAAGTACAAACTGCTTTTTCAACTACACCTGCGCCTTCGAGATACAAAAACAAAAGGTTTCTATCACAACACTACGGTGCCTCCGTGTAACAAGTACAAACAAATTCTACCACTACACCACGGTGCCTCAGAGACATATTATGTTCAAGCGTTTTCTACAACAACAATACGGCGCCTCCTCAATACTCGTACAAACAGTTTCTACCACTTCCACGCGGCGCCTCTGGAAGACAAGTGCAAACAGTTTCCTCCACTACTACGCGGCGCCTCCGAGAGACGAGTACAGGCAGTTTCTACCACTACACCACAGCGCCTTCGAGATACATGAAAAACGAGTTTCTACCAACACACAACGGTGCCTAAAAGAGACAAGTATGAACACTTTCTACAACTAGACCACGGCGCCTCAAAGAGATCAGTATAAACAGTTTCTTCCACTACGATACCGCGCCTCCGAGAGACCTGTACAACCATTCTCTACAAATATACCATGTCGCCTCCGAGACACAATTAGAGAATAGAACAAACAGTTTCTACCAAAACACCAAGACGCCTCCGAGAGACAAGTTTATACAGGTCTTACAACTACAACACCGCGCCTTCGAGAGACAAATACAAACAGTTACTACAACTAAACTACGGCTCCTCCGAGAGACAAGTACAAACAGTTTCTTTAACTAACCCGGGGCCTTCGAGATACAAGAACAGAAACTTTTAATCACAAAACCACGATGACTCTGTGAAACAAGTGCAAACAGTTTCTTCAACTACACCACCGCGCCTCCGAGAGATAACTACAAACAGTCTCTTCCGATACAACACTGCACCTCCGAGAGACCTGTACAATCAGTTCCTAAAAATACTATGTTGCGTCCGAGACAGAAGTACAAACGGTTTCTACCTGTACACCACGGCACCTCCGAGCGAAAAGTAAAAAATGTTTCTACCACAATACCACGGCGTCTCTTTGAGACAAGCATACAAATAGTTTCAACCACAGCACCGTTCTTATATCTACACCACGGCGCCTCCGAGGGACAAGTACAAACAGTTTCTACCACAAAACAACGGCGCCTCCGAGAGACAAGTACTGTTTCTTTAACTACACCGGCACTTTCGAGATACAAGAACAAAACTTTTCTATCACAACACCACGGTGCCTCCGAGAGACAAGTGTAAACAGTTTCTACGACTATACCAAGGCACCTCCGAGAGACGTGTTCAAGCATTTTCTACAACTACAATACGGCGCTTCAAACAGTACAAACAGTTTGTAACACTAGAACCCGGCGCACTCGATCAATCAGTTCAAAAAGTTTCTACACTTACACCGCGGCGCCTGTAAGAAACAAGTGCAAACAGTTTCAACCACTACACCACGGCGCCTCGAATGACAAGAACAAACAGTTTCTACCACTACAACGCGGCCTCTGAGAAACAAATTACACCACGGCGCGTCTGTGAGATAAGTAAAATCAATTTCTACCGCTAAAACATGGCACCTCCGAGAGAGACAAATACAAACAGTTTCTAACACTTCACCACGTCGCCTCTGTGAAATAAGTACAAACAGTTTCTACCGCTACACAACGGCGCCTCTGAGAGACAAGTACAAACAGTTTCTACAACAACACCGCGTCGTCCCCGAGAGACAGTTTTTACAACTACACCACGGCGCCTTCGAGAGACAAGTAAAAACATTTTCTTCAACAAAACAACGGCGCCTCCAAGAGACAAGTACAGTTTCTTTAACTACACCGGCGCTTTAGAGATACAAAACAAACAGCTTCTATCACAACACCAGGGCGCCTCCTTGAAACAAGTACAAACAGTTTCAACAGCTTCACCAATGTGCCTCCGAGAGACAAGTTCCAATAGTCTCTTCAGCTACAACACGGCTACTCCGAGAGATAAGTAGAAACAGTTTCTACCACTACACCATCGCCTTCGAGAGACAAGTACAAACAGTTTCTACCACTACACCATGGCGCCTCTTAGAGACAAGTACAAATAGTTTCTACCACTACACCATCGCCTTCGAGAGACAAGTACAAACAGTTTCTACCATACCGCCTCCGTGAGACATGTTCAAACAGTTTGTACTACACCACCACGCCTCCGAGATACATGTACAAACAGTTTCTTCCACTATATCTCGACGCCTCCGTGAAACTAAAACAAACAGTTTCTACCACTTCAACACGGGACCTTTGATAAACAAGTACAAACAGTTTCTACCACTACACCGCAGCGCCTTCGCGAAACAATTATAAAAAGTTTCTACAAGTATATCAGCACCTCCGTGAGAGATGTACAAACAGTTCATACAACTACACCATGGCGCATCCGAGAGACAAGTACAAACAGTTTCTACCGCTTCACCACGGCGCTTCCGAAAGACAAGTAAAACAGTTTCTACCACTACACTGAGGTGCCTCCGAGAGACAAGAATAAAACGGTTTCTACCATTACACAACGACACCTCCGTTAGATTAGTACAACAGTTTATCCCACTACAACTCAGCGCTTCAGAGAGACAAATGTATTTACAGTTTTACCACTACAATCTGGCGCCTCCGAGAGAAAAGTACAAACAATTTTAAACGATTGCAGACGGGACTGGAACCATTATACACTTTTTTGATGAACTGTAGCTTAAGAAATTTCAACTAAATAGTGATTGATTACAGAAGACAATATAGGTATATCACGGAAGATAACTGATATTTATGTTACATTGTAAATACGGAACTCGATGTAAGCGTATGTAGTTTGATTGTCGTATTAAATTTTATGATACTACAATGTATTATACAGCCTTCATATTTACGAACATTCTCCTCAGAGATAATTCTATAAAAAAAACTACGTACATGTACATCATAGATAGAGGCGTCACCTGACATTAGTTACAGGAGATGGACTCGAAGGATATCATTCTGCAGGTGGTATTCGTACCGATGGTTTTCATTGACTCTTAATCCAGATTGGTCGGTAGCGATCATAATATGTCGGGTTCGAAAAATTATGTGTAAACCGGGAAAATAATGTGTAGACCTGCGTGGATTTCAAGACGTCATTTCTATTGTATTTTCGCATATTTTCACTTCTTATTATTTGATATACGATATAATAATGATATAATAATTCAAGACCAATGTTTCGATCAATAAGTAGTTTTGCAAAACTATTACAGCGACATTATGCGCATCTTACTGCGGGAGACACTCAAAATCCCCTTAGTCATAATCCCCTTGGTCCAAAAATGGCATAGTAGTCAGAATCCCCTTGATGAATTTTACAAGGTATTCATAATCCCCTTGATGAAATTTACAAGGTGTTCAAAATACCCTTGATCAATTTGACAGAGCTTACTTTATTGTCTAAACTTGAATATAAACAATTTAACAAAACAAACAAAAAACAAATTCATTTATTATAGCTATGGTCACGCAGCATACGCCTGTAGACAGACGAAAACGGAGTGTGTCAACATTTGAGCAGCCGGACACTTACACGGAAGGGTACGAATTTCCGGACAAGATGTCATTTGTTATACAAGCAATGGGACAATATCATGTCTTGAATTTTACACGGAACACGTACGCTCGCAATCAGATAGTCCTCTCAGACGAAAATGGTGAAATAAAAACGAGTTCTGCGGTGAGTTTGGAATGTGCTTAGTTTTCATTACACATTTTATCAAATTGAATGTAGGTTTTAATTGGAGCTAAAAGTCGGGGCGTACAAGTTCTATTTCCCAAGTCAATATTAGAATTACGAAGAGAACAGTCAGTTCATTACTGCAAAACATTGGACGTTTATTCTCCGCGTTATATACGTCTCTTAGGATAAGTTGATAGCAAATACAACGAAACCATTAATCCATGTAGGTAGAGCAATACAAATTGATTATCATTTAGTTATCACTATACACCGAACAAAATATAGCAGATGATTACATGTACATATTGTAAATACATGTACCTCTTTAGCGCAGGGCGTTGAGTGCTAGACTGTCATACAAACTTATAAGGGTTCCACTCCTGTGCATAACAATTTTTTTTTTAATCATGTTTTAACTAATACCTACCTATTTCCTCGGGTTAAGATTCTAAAACAGATTTGGATATCTACTTTTTGTGTTATAAGCTCACCTGGCACACAGTGTCAGAATGAGCTATTTGGATCGCTCACCGTCGGTGGAACGTTGTATGTCATTCGTACGTCCGTTTACACTTTCCTTCAAAGGACATCTCCTCTGAAACCACTACGCCAATGATGATGAAACTTGGCAGGGATGTTCCTTGCATAAAGCTCTTTCATAGTTGTACAAATATTTCCATTCCATGCAGAACTCTGGTTGCCATCGCAAAGAAAAGGAAAAACTTAAAAAATCTTCTACTCAATAACAGGAAGGCCTAGAGCTAAGATATTTGGCATGGGGCATTCCCTAGTGTCCCTCTACCAATATTGTTCAAATTATGACCGTCGAGTCAAAATTGACCCAACTGAGGGTGGGGGAGGGGGGTCACTTGTTAGCATGTAGCATAACCTAGAACACCTCTATTAACACTGTTCAAATTATGATCCTAGTGTCAAAATTTACCCCGCCCGTGGGTCACTAGTTTTTGCATAGGCTTAAGTAGAATTTTTTTTAAAAATCTTCTTCTCTGAAACCACAAAGCCTAGAGCTTAAAAATGTAGAATAACTTAGTAGACCTGTAACAAGATTGTTCAAATTATGACCGCCGAGTCAGGGTGTGTGTGTGTGTGTGTGTGTGTGTGTGGGAGGGGGTCACTTGTTTTTACATAGGCTTATATAGGAACAACTTTAAAAATCTTTTTCTTTGAAACTACAAAGCCTACAGCTAAGTTATATAGCATGTGGCATGACTCAGTAGACCTCTTTTAAGATTGTCCAAATTAAGACCCCTGAGTCAAAATTTACCCCGCCTAGAGCTTTGATATTTAGCATGTAGCATAACCTAGAGGACCTCTACCAATATTGTTCAAAAAATCCCCCCGGGACAAAATTGACCCCACCCAGGGTCACTTGTTTTTATATAGACTTATGTAGGAAATTTTTTAAAAACACTTCTTCTCTGAAACCACTAGGCCTAGAGCTTAGTTATTCGGCATGTGGCATTGCCTAGTGCACCTCTATCAAGATTGTTTAATTTGTGACCTCCGGCTCAAAATTACATAGGCTTACATAGGAAAAACATCAAATACTTTATTTCTGAAACCACAATGTCTAGAGCTAATGTATTTGGCATTTATTAGTACCTAGTTGACATCTTCCAAGAATGTTTAAATCATGTCCCCCGGTAAAAAATGACCATTTCTGCTCTTGGTGACCTTGTATCATAGCCAATGGTAGCCAGGTGAGCGATATAGGGCCATCTTGGCGCTCTTGTTTTTTATGTTGTGTTCTGATTTTAGTTACTAAGTATTCCATGTCAAAATATTATGCAATTATAACATACAATTTCTGAAGTCATCGCTAAAATATCAAGCAGAAATGGACGAAACCCTTGTATACAGTATCGGCAGCTTTTGGCAAAATGTGGGCCAAAGCTGTTTATTTTATTGCATAGAATAAAGGTTAAATATTGCTTTTACACTTAGCCATCTGATGCCAAAGATGCCGTAATAAAAGAATCTGTACTTAAACTTTGTACTTTTTCTGTGAATATTTTTACTCATTTTAACTGACATGTAACAGGAAATCACAGGAAATCACAAAGATGTCTGATTTGGTGCCTCTTTCCCCTTGGAAAAAATATAAACGTCATTAATTTCTGTTACCATTATTGGCCAACTTTATTTTCTTTACATAGGGGAGAAACATAGTTGCTCATTCATCAAAACCTTTTTAAAAGGTACTTAATATGTGCCTATTTACAAGCACAGTTACTTGGCGTGTGCTACAACCCACTAACCCACTGATACAAGCACAGGTACTTGGCGTGTGCTACAACCCACTAACCCACTGATACAAGCACAGGTACTTGGCGTGTGCTACAACCCACTAACCCACTGATACAAGCACAGTTACTTGGCGTGTGCTACAACCCACTAACCACTGATACAAGCACAGGTACTTGGCGTGTGCTACAACCCACTAACCCACTGATACAAGCCTCAAACATTTTTCGGATTTTTTTTCCATACATTATATAGTATATATGGTATATAAAGGTATTTGACTCCATGAGTAGGGCAAATACCTTAGTCTGTTTCGAAACTTCTAGTTTTGTCATAAAACATTCTATAATAATGTTTCAGTTATATTTTCAGGACGTTTACAGATCCTATCGACGACAGGCTCTCTATGTTGTGGTTGTTGTTGTTGTAGCAAACTGAGAGCGAAGTGAATATTATCACTAACTGCGATTACATCAATTATTAAAACCTGGCAAAAAAAAATTAAAATGTATAGATCAGAATTTTTACACATTGCCGTTTCATGTATAAATATAAACTATTCATGAAGTAAGTGATAAATTTCACTGCGGTCTCGGTCATTTTTATTACAACAACAACAACCACGACATGGAGAGCCGGAATGATAGTGTTTGCAAACGTCCTGAAAATATAACTGCCGTAAAAAATAGCCCATTTTGGTTTGACCTAAATAAGTCGGTACGTTTCATTCCTGGTGTTTTTGTTATTATTTAGCTCTGACCGTAAGGGTGCCAAAACCTCATAAAATATTGATGATATTTAAAATTCCTGAGGTGCTATTGGAAGTTGAAGGAAAGCGTTAAGACCTCGCATTGTGAATATAAAACTGTAAAGCGTGAAACATCTTAACATATCAACGTGAAAAATGAAAATACGAATTTTAATATTTCATTGATATTGTACATATCGATGCCCCATAAACAGCTATCTTTATTTTGATAGATATATATTGTTGCATAAACATTTACAGTTTCAGTCAAGTTAGCCCATGACTTTTAATGGTTGATATATTGGAACCCATATATTGACCACCTCAGTTAGTTATAGTGTGCCTAGAACTATGAATTTAACATTTAAAACAATAGAACCATCAACAGTCGGTTGCATGGCTCAGATTCTGTCTAGGTCTGTTTAATGTCTGGTTCTTGTATATAGATAATTTAATTTGTAGGTATTAAAGTGTTTCCTTTCTCTTTTATCATTTTACAGTTCCGGTTTGGTGTGTATTACAGCAAAGAAAGCAGTGCATCTGTACTGGTAGAATGTCATGAAGGAATCTGTTCATTGGTAAAATTAACTATTTTTCATGTACTAGCATAACTACGCACATGAGTGACCGAAACCCCAGACGTTAATATTAATTTAATATCACTTCAGATACGATACAGATATTTCATAATTACAAATTTAGATTACCTTCATTGTTGTTGTTGTTTTGTCTCTATTTAGTACATTTTTGTACTAACATTCATGTCATATGAAAAGATTATATGAATATATGTCTATATTACAGGAATAAGCAAATTTATTGCGAGGGAGAAGCAATAAGTTTGTTTATTCCTGTAATATGGACCTGTTAGTGGCTTAAAGTTTGTCTCATCTACAGACAATATTTATATGAAATGTATATAGAGATTTTGAGCGGAGCTTAGCTCTATGATGTCACATTCCTACTTATTGGAAAATCAAGTATCTTTAAAAAAAATAAACGGCGTTACCCGAGAGACGGATATTCCCATCCGCACCTGCAGCCATTGATAGTGTATTCATTCACAAAAGACCTAAATCGTGAATGGAAGTCTATTTCTGTGAGAAGAGGGTCTAATATGAATTCCATCCACCGCCTACCTATTCATAACGGGTCGTACCGAACATATACCTCGCCAGAGGGTGGTGGACCTAATAACTACTATTATAACAAAAAATATCCATTCATAACATTTGTTTGGTCCTAAAAGTAAGTCGAACGCCTGCTTATTCAGCTAACGCCGAAAAATGAATAACTATTTTCATATTTATTTAGAGATACCGAGTATGGAATCTACGGCTTGTTTTCAATGAAATGGGATCATTTGATTGGACCAGAAATAACGGCAAACTTTTATATGCAATTATAGACTAATGTTGAAGTCAATAGTTTTGCATACCTGTTAAAATGATATTGACAGAAGACGAAGTCCAACGTCACTATCATTTTTTGTATTTTTCTCTATTTATATATTTTAGATTTCTCCCGGATTAAGTATTTATGATAGATATAGGATATAAATGTTTATCGGAAATTTACTGTTACCTACTAAAACAACCAAACAGAAAGTCAAATTGCTACATTTGCAGGATGGCTCTGTAGAAATTGATGGCATACTGGTTAAAATAGAGCAAGATTACACATCAGCGGATTTTAGATCGCACACTATACGTAAACGACAGCTGCCGAGCTTTGAGCAGATGAAGACGTTGTTATATGAAGCTACGGCTCCGGGAGAAAGGCCTACCAATGTTAATGCTCGTAAGACAATATTAATTCTTACACTGTTGTCGGCAACTGATTGCCTCTTTAAAGACTGTTAATGATTTGCACTGTTCGCTACTAAGTTAGTCGCTTTCAATATCAAATAGTGCTCCTTTAAACAACTATATATAGCTTATGTGACTCTACTGAGAAAAGTGCATTGTCATTCTTCAAAGACAAGGCGAAATTAATAGTTAAAAAGAAGTAGCCAGATGAGTTGTGTGACAGACAGAGGAAAATAGCCAGTCTTCTTAGAACAGACATTTACCAATGACTAGTATAATACCCACGTACATGAAACGGTTAAAGCCTTGAAAGAAATCAGTATGTCAACAAAAACCTACAAATCTATAACAAATCGGAATAGAATTTTAGCGTAGACCATTTAAATCATAGTAAGACAAAGTTACCTGAAAGTGGTTCCTAGTGGAATAATTTCTTAGAATATAACATTTAAATAAAGAAATTTAGAACTTCATCAGAAAGATGCTTTAGTTGCAGAAATATCTATCAAACCAGGAAGCAGAAAAATTAAAATGACTTTTCTGGCCTTTTGTTTTTGTCCTTGGACTGGAAATTATTTCTCTCGACTATTCGAAGAATATGGATCTAGCTATTACAGTCACTTGTGTGTCGTTTTGCATGCGAGGTACAATGTACTATCATGCACAAATCCCAGTATCCACTCATAGCATTGATTTAAAACGTCAAAAAAGTTTTTAAATATCAAACATGCAGGTTAGATAACTACTGACTGAATTTATTACAACCTTTATCAACAGATATTTTCCTGTAAGATATAAATTTTACGATAGGAAACAAGTAAGCACATGAAACAGCCACCCGAAATATAATAATTAAACACATGCTTTATTGAATTACGAATCAAGTACTCGGCTGTCTTTTATATATATACCATTCTTTTACACCGACTACGCGAATTTTTCAAAAACGGAGGATCTCGCCGTTTACACTCTCGATGCTGCTGAAAATGTTGGATCTCACTTTTTAATTAATTTAATTTTTATTCTGCATAGCGTTGAGTCAACCGTGGTTATTCTAAGAAAGAAAGCACTTCATATATTTATAAATTATACTGAAGGAAGACACACCTGCTTACACTAAATGTGTTATAGAAAGTGTTTTTGACAAAATAGTATGTACATGTCGTTACACGTATTGCTATGTCTTTATTAAATATGTTGTGCATAAAATGTTATTAATTGTTTTAACATTTAAATGGTTTATGAAATTAAAGAAATCATTGACACGATGATTAGTTATTAAGTCATATTTTATCACATTGCCCCTCTCCAATTTCTATTAAATATTCTTTAAATTTAGTGCAATAAATCAGTTAGTCAGTAAAAACTCAGAAGATCGATATCGGTATTGATTTGAAACTCCATAAAGTCTTCAGGTGCGTCAGACTGTCAAGATAACTCTTGTATGAATTTAATTCAACTTATGGCCCTTGTTTGACTTAATAAAATTGGTTAAAGTTTGCATACAAGGTATTAACTATCATGTACATATTTTTTCCGTAACGACTCATGGGGTTGATTTAAAACTTCAATAGCGTCTAAGACCTAAAACAGTGATCTGTCATTGTCATCCTGGCTGACCTCTATTTCTAATTCTGACTAATATAGACAGTACACACTTAATACGACCAGTATTATACTTCATGTACGACAAGTACACGTATGAATGGTTTGAAATTGGTCCTGTTTATTCAGACTACATGTAAGACCCCATATCCATGTCCTTTGGTTTGATTATGTATTATTCAGTCTGGACAAAGAAGAGGTGTCGAGCCCCTGCAACTAAGACGATCCCAACAAATGAATCTTCGAAATCTCCATTCCACACGCAAATAGTATTCGTTGCAACCCGTTAGACGTGACACGTTTTAAGCTTCAACTTTGAAAACTTGGAACAAATGTGGAAACATTTGGTATTTTAAAATATTTCTAGTTACTGATATGCTTTATATTTATTACCACGGTTTTCTTTTCCTTTCAGACCATTTAAGAAGACGGCGGTCTGTGATACCTGACTGTGACATTATTGAAGTTAAAGCTTTAGTGGATGACACAATTTGGGAACAGTATGTTTTATTGCTATCCATCAATTCACGTTATCTTAACGGTCAACCGGTGGACAATACTGTAGTGTAATTTATAATCATCTTCCGTATAATGAGGGATACAGTGTTGTGTAATATATGGTTTGTTGATTAAACAAGGGGCTGTTGAACCACAAAGTTACACTGACGTATTTTGGTGCTCGCTCCCAAAACGCTGTCGAGATTTGATAGTATCAAATGCGTTTATACGATGCATACGGTTTGTCAAGGATCAATCAATGAATTGACTAATATAGAATAAACTTTTAAAAAACGTCTTCTCAAAACGTATATGGCCTAGAGCTTAGATATATAGTGTGTAACATTGGCTAGCGGATTACTACCAAATTTGATCAAATCATGCCTAGGGCCAAAATTGACCCTCACCCAGGCGTCACTTTTAAACACAGATTTATTAATGAAAAACCCTTAAAATCTTCTTTTCCAAAACCACATGCCCTAAAGCTTAAAGATATTTTTAATGTAACATAGTCCAGTGGACCTTTTCCAAGTCTTTTCAAGTCATACCCCAGGATCAAAACTGAAACGCTCCGGGATTGCTTACCTTTAAAATCTTCGTGTATTTAACTGCGTGGCCCCGAGCATATTGCAGTGTATGTCTGTTCTCTACGAGGTTTGTTTTTATCATGCTCTGGGGTCAAAATTGACCACGCCCATAGTGTAGCAAGGTGAAACCTATTATGTTTAATTTTTTGTGAGCCATTGGGCACAGGATCCGCATACTTTATGGACAGGATGATCTTAACCAGTAAATGACCTGTATGGAAATTTAAGTCACTGGGTCAAAGGTCGTATCTATTATGTTCAATAACTGGAGAACCATTACGTCTATGGTAGTGAGGTTAATATTGACCAGTAGATTACCCCTACTGATTACCCCTACTGATTACCCCTACTGACCTCGGGTGTGACCTTCCGACCTACTTTCTAGTTTCTAGATCCTGTTTCATGTAAGAATCAAAAGTTTCAAAGGCGTTTTTGTTGTCTAGTGTCTGATATAATACGACCGTTTCAGGTGCGTGATCGCTGGGACTAATACCTATTCATAACTAAATATCAACTAATATGAAACGTTGTTTTATAACTATTATAATTATTAATTGATTTCGCATCATAGTTCGCACCGAAAAGTCATTCTAAAATGTGATCCCAATAAGTTAGTCCGACCAGTTTAAATAATATGATATGATATCAAAGTACCGCAATTGTAGGTGAAGAGCTTTTAGCATTGTCATAATAGAATGATTTTCATCGTTAAAGCTGAAAAAACTTTATGTCTTCTCATGTCCTTTTTGTTTGTTACTCAATACCAATACTCGACCGCATTTTGGTGTTGTGGACTATAAAATGCGTTAGTGCCACTTTGTAGTTAAAAAGTGCGCAATATAAAATTTCCCGATATTTGATATATATTGTGTTGACTTAACAAACGGAAAGTGATGGTGTTTTAGAACATGTTAGATATATTATCACCTACTAACGGATTAATGCACATTTTCTTGGCGCATCACATTTGATGTATTACTGCGACTTACTAAACACGAGCGGGCGAGCACGATGAAAGTTAACTACATAGGAAAAATATTTGGTAAACTTGAAATGTGGTGATTCAACTATATCTTTTTTTTTAAGTTACAAAGATAGGTTTGGAGGAGATGAAAGTCGTGCTACGGACGAAATTGAGAAATACTTCAGAAGTACGTTTGCTGAGGTAAGACCGCGTTACTTTAGTTATAAGCTTTACTAGGTGAGGGTTGATTGGTATCTCGATAATCGTTGCCCGGAACCGTATTTTTTTTTAATCTCAAGACATAATTAAAGCACACCATATGTTTCCAGTTGACTATTGAATAGACAACTTACAGCTAATTTCACGGATTTTAAAGAAATAGGTAAACAGTACAGTGTTCCATTGCAGTTTTGTTTTAAATCAGTAGTAGCTTATAAGTCCAATTAACTTTGCATGTTTCTTGTTCTGAGTATTTAAGTACAATACCACGTAACGACTTGAATGTTAGGTAACGTGGATATTACCACCTGAATCTACATGTAACATGTTCACCTAACGAAACGGCTCGAACTCTTTAACAAAACGTTAGTCTTTTTTGTGATTACACAAGTAAAAAAAGTGATTGAAAGTAAGTATATGTTTATGGAATACACCTATTTTTTCTTCTTGATATGATTACATGTTCACAGGTTGGCGCAGGCAGCTTCAATAAAAACCTTTATCGAGATGGAAAAGTGATCGCAGATTCTGTAGCAATTTGCATGTTTTGTAAAACATAATTTTAGAATTTTTAAGTTAGAACTACAAATTGAAAATGATTGAATAAAGCTTGACGAGTGACGCATCAGATACTTTAAGTAGATCATTTATTGTAAAAAGGTCAGGTACGATACATTAATGGTGACTTGTTTAAGGAGGTAACTCCTTCATTGAAGTGACCACAGAACCAGGTTCATGTATACTTAAACAACAGACATTTACTTGCAGATTTTAATGTTCTTTCAATCGAGTTAATGATTATGCTTCCAAACAAACACTGAAAATAACTTAATTCTCAATTCTTCAGGTGGACTTCAGACTCAAATGTCTGACAAATTATTTCACTGACATCAACAATTGTGGAACGAATTGTCTTCGTGTGATTTTGGTAGCAATTGAAATATCAAAAGTAAGTGATGAAACTTGACTTAATCCCTCCATCCATATGGAATACATGTAAGTATGAAAATAACCGCTTCAATGGAATAGGTAGACATCTTGGCATGTTTATAATGCTTCGTTTCAAAAACATAGTGATGAAGTTTATATTATATCAAGTACATTTTAGAGAGCAAAAACTTTGACACATTATATAAAGTGCTAGATATATATATGATAACTAAAACTAAATGATCAATTAAATGATGCATATGTTCAAAAAGTGATTGCCAATATCTGTTCATTAAGAAATCCAATTTGCGTAAAACATGTCAGGTATTCGTATTGTTTCGTAATATTAATTCTATAATCTAAAATATTCATTCACCAAAAAATCATACACTGCTGGGAAATTTCAATAAACACCTGCACGATCAAGATAAGCTGCGGCCCATATACATGGTGCCAGAACTGCGGTTTGCTCCATCATGAACAAGTACTAGAAAGTTAAGAGAACTTGTTGAAGCAGATGTCGAGCTGAAAAAAATGAGTGTAAACTTGAAGTGAATATACAACTTTATAAGCACTCTACCTTATTGTATAAAGGCCTTTTAATTTAATTTTTGAATCACTGTAGAACAGTTGTTTAGATGGAAGAATAAATTGTTGGTACAGTGTATGTATTTGTGTTTATTTGTTTCATGTAACTACGTTTTTATCTCCTGTTACAGACATCTTCCTGGACGGACGGCAACATGCGTTGTGAAAATTTTCCGGATGGAAGTTATGGTTGTTTTGTTAAAGGGATAAATGGATTGAATAAATGCGGCTGGTACAACACTCAGATGTCTGGCCACGCGACACTCTGGGATCACTTGATGTGCTTTACAAAGTAATATACAATTCCACTCATTTTCCTGAGAATAGTAGACAGTGACATCTTTTGAAAAGCTTTAAAATAGAATTTACTGAAATGTTGATGGCAATAGCATTTATTTAGATGAACAACAATAAACTTGTTCCACTCGTGAACAAAACCCATTGTAGTGGTCATCTTTTAGCATTTCGTCTACTTATTTTATTTTAGTAAATACATTAGATCTTAATGAGTACCCAATGAGCTTTTATATTCCATTTCATAGGGAGAACATCATAATGCAAGACAGTGGACAGTGGACTGACTATTACAGAAGTGAGTCTACTTTAGCTCTTAAGATATGCATAAGGACAATGTTACAGAAACAACCAGTATAAATATAAAGGTTTAAACAGGAGACAGATCCAAAGACAAGCTTTTGAATTATACTCCAGATAAGTTATGAATACTTTTAGGTCACATTCAAGTGGAGTGAATTTAGACTGTTTCTTATTTAAATAGTCCGATTAGTAAAGTCTTGGTTACCCTGATAATGAATGTTGGTCATAATGTTAAATTAGTCAAATTATAACCAAATGTGCGAAGTTTTGCTACCTATTAATCACATTTATTACCTGCTTCAGTGTAAACATTTTAGTTTTCATGCTGTTTTAAACCTTGTGATATTTAACTCTTAGATAAAAAGCGTAGCTGGGGCTCAAACAGTGCATTTTACTTAAACAATTGTCAATAAGAAGGTAAACAACAATGCGCTTAAATGTAGCGACCAAGTTTCAGAACTCAATTACTTTGACTAGAATAATATAATGCATATTTATTAAAAACCTATTGAATATATAGGTAAAAACTTATACTTTCATTAAAAATTTACTTCAATGCCCAAATGCATACTGTTTTGCCCTATAACAAGCGTTTAAGCAATGCGTTAACGAAATATTACACAACAGACATTCCTAGAAATGCATTTGTTAATTATTTCAACTAACCTTCCAATTTTATTACGATTCGATAGCACAGGATTAATTATTTTTCTTTGTTTAAATATATACAACACAATTACATTTTTTGTTATAACAACTTTATATTTTATTTAAGTGTCACATATAAAACAGTTCATATAAAACTATACAGTACACACAGTTACTTAATCAGCCTATAGTTTTACAGCCAACCAATAATGGCTTATGAGGCACTGTATAGTCAAATGTTTTTCTGACCATGATCTTGTGAATAGATTGACTAGAAAAAATTGTTAAATAGACGACAACTGAAAAAAAGAGCATTTTTCTTGTGATAAAGATTTACAACTCTCATTTTGAACAGTTAAAGAGTAAAGTTGCCAAAACATTTTCTTTAATAAAAATGTACTATTTTCATTTTTGACATAGACAAAAGAAAACCAACTGGCAGCTTACCTACTAGAGCCAAACAAAGAATTTGTAATCACTTGCACCTCGCTATAATTCTCATAAAACATGTTATACCTAACAAAGTACATCTAGTACTAAATTAACGGTTCTAGAAAGTGGTTCTGAAACAAATTACCAGACAGAGCCAAATAAGGGATATATTTGCAATAATACCACGGACTGTTGCAGAAAAGGTTAACAATCATGTAATTTTGACTATATTCAAAGCATATACACGCACTCATACTGGTTAATAATTGGTACGTCTAGTTTCCATTGCGCAACCGTCACTGTGGCCATCATAAACTGCTGCTTAATTTGAAGCAGGACGCGAGAATAGTATATGAATATTTATCCTGTCACTTGCAGTATTATCGGCCCGATAACAGGGTGCCGGATAAATTTTCTGATATACGGCAGTTATGAATTATGAATTAATTATGAAATAACATCCGTTCCAACGGTGTTAGTCGTTAAATAAAGAATGATTTAAAGTACTGATACGCAGCAATTAGCCACGAAGGCCTGAGTGGTTAATACCTGCGCATCAGTACGACAAATCATTGTTTATTAGACGATAACAACGCTGAAAAGGGTGTTATTTCGATTCCAACATGACCAGATACTACAAAAAGTGAATAAATGCAAAGCGTTATTTTCTACGTGAACGCTCATTTAACGTCATGCGGCGCTATATGACGTCATGTTTACAGCACATCGGTTCCCGCGTTGTTTATGGTTTAATATAACATAATTGTTCTACTCTTTGTATATAGAGACAAAATCGTGAGTCATGTTAGAATGGGATATACTATACCAGCAGGATTATTTATTGTAATATACTAAACGCCGGAATCCGCCGATTAACGACATTTTACACTATTAACATGCTATTGTGAATAACTGTTGTGGAACATGTATATAGGCGCTATAAAAATAACTATGTATGAAGTACCGATTAAGCTTCTTTGATTGATGTTACTCAATTTAATTTCATGAAGCTAAATTATATAAATAAATGAGATGCTTGATTAAAGAACGTAGCTATGGCCTATGCGTCACCAGGGATCTTATAATCTAATAAATCCTGATGAAACTGGTGTTTAATAATGTAAAAATATATCTGAATATTCGATTACGGAAACTACATTCGACAGAAATGCGAATATTCGAATATTCTTTCCCATCGTGAGTAATAATATGCTATCTTTTTAAGCGCAAGACTATATAGACAGCATTCTCTATCTCTTTGAACTCTTTGCAAACTAGTTATTTAAGACCTTTCATCAATATATACCATCGCTAACACGTGCATGCAGTTTATTTGTGCAGCATTTTATGATTACCTTAAACATACAATATTATAAAATAATTAACTTTCTCATTCAGGTGTCCTGTTTCACAATACTGTTGCCTATTAAATGAGAATAGCGGCAATTGTGATCTGAACACATGCATACACAAAAAATGAAAGATACAAAGAAATAATAACAAATTTTATTCAATATCTCATTATCTAATGAAAACATTTTCTTATGCTCCAATAGCCATCATGTAGACATCGTGAAAATGTTCAGCAGATATTGGGCTTTCAAACAAATAGTGTCTGCAAAATTCCCCCGGTTGGGAGACTGTTTCGCCTACTGGCTGGAAGTCTATTGATTTTCCTGCCATATTCCGGACTCAACACTCGTTGTAATACATCTGCATCCCATCAATTCTTTCAAAGCTGATCCATAAATTTTAAGGCTATTTATATTTTAAATGTAAGCCTTGCTGGTCTGAGCCGTCTTTGATTTGGTCCGTTCTGACATACATTCATATGATATAAATATCTATATCTTCGCACTTTTCATATTTATATTACATGTATATGAATACAAAATATCAGTATTTTTTAAATAAACTTGGCTCTACTCAGTTTTACAGAGCAATGGAGTGGAGAGTATCTAATACCAGAGATAGAACGTTACGTTTTAAAGGCACATAGACGTTAATTAAAACGGACCATACCATGAAGTTATTGAGTCTGAAATTGGGTCGATGTGTAAACGTTCTTATTGACATAAGAGTCAATAGCCTATTTCTAACTAAAAGCACTGTTAGGGTCCAAACTTTGCTATCACATGTAGACAAAAGTGGCAGTGCTAGAGTTTTTGAGTCTATCCAATTTTTATAAGCATGTAAAATCTGTGCCATCAAAAGGAGTTGTGATAGCAGGATTCTGTACATTTAACGTTATGAATTAGTTCTTTTGAATTGCAGCCGTGGCATGGAGACCTTCGATGTGTAACAGTAATAAAAAGTACAGAACATCAATCACTGAAGCTAGAGGAGGCGCCGTTGACATAGCGGCTGCTCATAGCCTGCTGCATGCGTAAGTTAAATGTTTATATGTTAAAGAATAATGTGCTATAAGAGAGATGTGTGTGAATGTGTATACATGCTAATATAGGTTATTGAACTTGTATGGTGAAATGTTACTTGGAACACGTTGATTTGGCGGGAACAACGAGCTTGCGAAAAGAGATTATTGTGTATGCATGATATCAAAGATGTGTGCGTATACATGATAGCAGTGATGTGAGGATTTACATAATATAAGAGATGTGTGTATACATGATATCAGAGATAATGTATGTGTGCATACGTGATATCAGAGATGTGTGCTTATACATGATGTAAGAGATATGTGTGTATACATGATATATGAAATATGTGTGTATATACATGATATAAGAGATGTGTGCGTTTTTAAAGGATAATACACGGCTGAGCCGGGCCGGGACGTAATAATCGGCCCACAGGAAGTATAATGGCACGAGGGCTTTCTTTTTCTGTTTAATACATTATGTGTTTCCCATTTGTCAGTTTTTCCACTAGAAATGTAGACTGTAAATTTCCGGAAGTGCAAAAAACCCAAACCTCACCAGTGACCACCGTTAAGATATATCTCTTTCAGTTTTAGAGATATCTATATTGCATAACAAGATATCTTTCAAAAAGCGATATTTCTTTCTCTTACAGGTGTATATCTGTAACTGTAAAAGAGGTACAGAACTGATACAAATATATCTCTCAGCATTAAAGAGGTATCTCTATCAAAACAAAATATATCTCTTTCGAATTAGAGAGATATCTCTTTTTGGAATAAATAGTAAAATGGTTTGCCACTGATAATGAACAAAGGGAGACATTTTACGACTATGAAACCATAAAATTGCAAGGATTTGTCGGGATTCGAACATGTTCCTTAAGGCGCCTTCAGTAATGAGGGACATCTGTCTGTACATACACTACTTAAAGACGATCGCGGCAGTTTAATTCTTGGCTTTATATCAAATACTTTTATATTTGAATGTTGTTTAATTAAATGTCACAAAAAATTACTCTTTAATAAAAAAAAAACATAAAAAAGGATTATTTTGAACAATTATATCATTATAATATATTTATAACATATAACTAGAGCAAAGAAACAAAAACTCATTTTTCTCAATAAAAAGGCTGGTGACAATTACTTCTGAATAAGGCTGGTGACCTACCTTTTTTAATTTATATTCTGACTAAGCAGGTTTACCCTAACAACAAACAAATTTCATAACAACAACAACAACAACAACAACAACAACAACAATAACTTTATTTTGTGAAGGTTACATACTAAGTGTACAAAAAG
>JAUMHA010397738.1:0-11438 GCA_032359765.1 Saxidomus gigantea | reverse complement strand
TTTTCACATACGTCTCCAATGATCATGCTGTTGTCATGAAGCAATGTAATGTAACTGCTGACGACAAGGAGAATACGATAAATCTCTACAACACCAAGCTTCCTATTCTGTTGCAGCCTGTCTAGGCTATAAATTTCAGAGTTGGTTGAGGTACCCGTTAAAGCGATGTATGGAAAAATATCCAGCATAGCCTTCGCGTTTTCTGAAATATCAAATAGAAAAATGTTTTATAAAATTTTGAATCGAGTCCCATGAAATTAGTTTTTAGTACAAGTTACATGCATAGGGAAGCAGACAATATGCAAAATTGTGAAAACTAAAGTCTAGTGTCTGTGTAAAAAAGTAAGGTTCTAAAATTGAATATGTCAGCTAGTTTGTTTGTGGAAGAAAGATTGAAGTGCGTTGTAGGACACCACATGTTATAGTAGTTAAAAGAAAACCATTGACATTTCTTTCTCCTTCTTTGTGAGGATCTGATCATGTTACAATTGCAATTATATCATTTAAGCGTTGATTATTTCTTATAAATGGGCAGAACAAACTCAAAACGGTTGTTTAGTAGCTGATAATGTATTGAACATATTTCATTTCTAATTAAAAACCGAGGCAGATGTACTGTGTTGTAGGCCAGAAGCTGTTTGTACAGATACATGTACATCTATCATAAAGAAGTGTTTTAAGACAATACAGTCATACTTATTTTGTATGTTTATGATAAGGGAAGTGTGTGTGTGTGATTAATTTGATTTCATAATTTCTCAACGTTTTCAAACAAGGAGTGACTGGTTATTGTTTATTATTGGATTGTCAGCCCAGATTACTGCGTTGAGAAGTGATTTGTATTTCGTTAATAAATCTAAATCCGTCTGCAATAGATGACAATAACCACTTTTCTTCCTCCTATGCATTTCATAACTAACTGTTGTGATATTGTAGTAGTGGAGGAATCAACCATCTAATAAATTAATTGTACAGATACAGGTTGAATGCCAGTTACTATTTTAAACAGCGTAGCAAGTCTTTAAATTTTTACTATGACCTTCGGTCATTCCACATTTTTTCTTGTTTACCTGTCTATATTGATTGTTAGAACGAGAGAACAGTAACTCTCAACCGTAAGTTAAGGAAAAATTAAGACTTCTTATTCAATTACTTCGATGATTATTCGTCTTAACCCTTGTAAAACTTCACATGAAACCGACTATCTATGTTCCAGCTCAACACTGTGGGCTACATACAAACAAAAGCATTATAAACACGCATAATGAACGACCTAATAATAGAATAGAAATTAAAACAAAACATTTTCATTCAAATTTGCAATCCCCTCTATCATTGTCATGCGATAGAAATCATGTTAGGGGGCATTTTAGTTGCTATGTCTATACAAATGTTGGTTTTTAACGTTGCTATAGATAAAACAGCTTATTTTCCATGCCTTTTATGTTGATATGGACAAAAGGCATAGACAGATGTGTAAAATTTACTGAAACTTAAAGAAAGCCGTGATGCGTTTATTGCTATAAGCTTTCGGCTTTTTACTCTTGATAATTATGCATGTTGTTCTGTCCTGTCTGTTTTTTAATTTAGTTGAATCTTAGTTACTATTTACACGGCATCGTTGGCATGAATATATTCGGAACTGTAAAGAAATTAGGTAATTTCACTCTACTATTTCCTAGTAGCCGATTGGGAAAGAAAACTGCCCAAAACACATTTAAAAATGCAACAATATTTCATTGGAAAACTGAATATGGTACATGTTAATGCTTTTATCTCTCTTTACGGCTATGAATTCTTTAGATATTAAAAGACATCAAAATATTGGAATATCAAAATGCACTGAAATATCGAATATTAAAAGGCACTGGAGTAAGAGACAGAGGATACAGTAAAGAGCTATACTGTTTTCTGCTATACGCACGCACTTCATACCTGAGTCCAGGTTTGTCTTCGATTGTTCCGTAATACTTGGTTCAAATTTCTGAAATAGATATGTTAAAAATAAAACTATACATTCTATTGTTCGTATTTATTGTTTGATTATACGAAAATACCATTTAATGTCGCCCAATTTACTCCCATGTATTGTATGCAATATAAAAAGGGTAACTTTGTAAGCATCAAGATCAAACAACGCAGTCTTTAAGACAGCTATATTCACCCTCGTATGAAGAAATATCGAAGGAAAACCAAGTTTTATCCTGAGGATGACCAACACCTTAAGTCAGCTAAATTGGAACATGCATTCTGCCAATTATTTTGAGGAGAACATTTGACCCAAGTTTCATGAAAAATCCTGCTAGGGGTATGGAGTTGTGGATAGGACACGAAAAATAAATGACCCTAAAATGTGACATTGGTTTTGGGCTGGCGGACCTGGAACATAGGCTCTGTATGTGGTAATGATAAATTAATTATTTACCCCAAGTGCCATGAAAAGTGTGGCATTTATCTTCAGCATGTCTTCTAGATGAGATCAACATTTGACCAAAGTTATATGAAAGTCCTTCAAGGGGTTGAGGAGTTACAAAGGGAAAACGAAAACCAATGACCCCTAAGTATGTCATTGACCTTGGGCCGGTTGCTTGAGTGTTAATTTGGGTTCCGAAATTCAAGTTGATAAGATGAACATTTGGTAAAAATTATATGAAAATTATTCAAGAGGTTTAACCGTTATGGAGTAGACACGAAAAGCAAAAAACTTCCTATGTGTGACATTAACCTTGAGTACGTGGGGTTGGGACATATATTTTGCACGTAGACTTGATGAGGTAAACATTTGAGCAAAAACCTATGACCTCTAAGTTTGGCCTTTACCTTGATAGCATGGGGTTTGGACATATATTATGTAAGTAATCTTGATGAAATGAACATTTGCCGAATGTTATATGAAACTCCTTCCAGGGGTTTAGGAAGTATAGAGTTGACATGAAAACCCAATGACGCTTAAGTGAGACATAAACTTTGAATAGACAAGACTAGTGTATGGGTTCTGTATGTCGTCCTGATGAGATGCACATTTGACCAAACTTATATGAAAATCCTTCTAGGGGTTTAAGAGATATTGAGCAGACACGAATGTTAATGATAGACTGACGCATACCATTTCTATATCCCCCGGGGAATAATTAGTACAAAAACCAGTTAATGCATTGCAGATTCTATTAAGTCGAACAACAACAAAAATAAACGAATAGCGTTTTATTTGAGGAGTAAAAAGGAACAGCGAAAATTTCATGAAATGCAGGGAGTGCACGGAATACTACAAGTTCAAGGCAGCGACTTCGTGTAAGCGCATCAAATAGTACCACTTCGAACATTTTTTTGTTTAAATTAACGTGTAAGAATGGAAATAGATTTTACTTTTGAGTGATATACCGGTTAGTATATAACTGTGTCCTTTAGATGCTTCGTAATTAATCACTCAGGCCTTTGGCCTTCGTGATTGGGTTACTAAGCATCTTCACTCCACACAGTAGTATACTAAACGGTATATCACTCAAATGTGCAATCTATTTCCTAATATTATTGACATCTTAACATTTGACAAGAAGGATACTAGGTGTAATTCAAATCAACGATACATGACAAAAAGGAAATGATAGGTGTATTTCAAATTAACGATATATGACAAATAGGATAGGTGTAATTCAAATCAACGATATTTTGAATTCAAGCTTATATTTAAGAAATTTATGTATGAAAACACTTAACTTTTCCTACTTTTTTTTGATATTTCAACTTGTACCACTTATCTTAAATATAACATTATTTCTAGCTCACGAAATGGGCAACTTTAATAATAAAGATATAGTTTCGACAGAAGGTGTATCTAGTAACGTCACATTAATATCCTTTAATTAAATAATGTTAATTTTATGTAAGACAAATATAGACAAAACAGAATATATAAGTGAAGATAGTAGAGCGGATTCTTTAGCACGTAACGTACACTACGCTAGAGAAACAGAAATGAAAAAATACAAAATTAAAAATTATTCATGCCAATTGCGACAGTAATAAAACATGTGAAGGAAAGAAATTGTTTTTGATTACATGGCGTCATGATAACTAGTTACAAGTTTGGATGTAATAAATGTTTTGCATATACGAAATACGTTTACGCCTCGGTTACTTTACCGAAAAAAAAACGGTATCAGCAGACCATACAGCAAAGTGAACCATCTGCACCAGTCAGTTAAATACAATGTAAAATGCGTACGCCAAACACATTAAACTTGATTATAGTGTTTTTTATTTCAATTTTCATTCAACAACAAGGATCATATAAAAACATGCCAATGAATCAGCGAAATACATGATTAGTGTTGCCTTAAACTGTAAAACATCTTATGAGCAAGACTTGAGTCAAAGTGGTTTTCTAGTAAATCACATATATTTAAAGCACCAATATTCATTTTGGTTTTATTTTACATGTTCACTTAGACATATTTTCCTCACATATAATTGGTCGGTCAATAGTTTGCTGAAGTATATAAAGAGGAGAAGCAAGCGCGTTCTTCACTGCTATTGGGAATAATTGGGTGCGCACCCAAGATAGGTAAAGGGAGGTAATAATATTTTTTTCCAACTTGCATTTCTAATGAATTCCATCTAAATATATACTTTTAAATGCAAATATTTCACCAATATAATACAATAGGCCTTATATTTATATCTTTCCCTAGGCAAAGTATGTGTATCAATTTTTTTACTTAATATGATAAAATAACTCTATCTTGGTTGGGCAACCAGGATAGGGAAATCAAATTTCAAAAATACCTGCAGTGAAAATCTTCCTTGAATTAAGTGCTAAGTGAACATAAATTAGTGTAAATGATCAGATGTAAAAGTTTCAAACAAATCTGTTACATGGCCAAATTCTAATTATATACCTTTAACCTGGGCTCAAAAAACTATTTTCAATATCAGCCAAATATTTTCATTCTAAATGATTAGTAAACATATCAAATGCAATCTCTACTTGGAAAATTCAACTACCTTTAAACGGTTTTATCTTTAAACGTGTAAAGCTCATTTGTTTAAGCGCGGTGCGTTTTATTTTTCTTAAAGATTGTTTGATTATTTGAAAGAAGCAGGAATACTTTTCTTTTGCTACGACAACAGGCATTTTGTCGTGGCATAACTTTGGGAAAAGCATTTTTGCATGGCCGTGGTAAATGTTTATAATGGCAATAGTTCAACAGCTATATTTTCGAACAATATTGTCACGATAATTGTTTTGCACGGAGTTTGGGAGTCTTTGTTTCGTAATTAAATAGCATTTTATTCTACCTTTTGTTGTTACGACGCTTTCTCAACTGTCTGTTCTGTTCTGTTTCATAAATAGCGAGATCTTTAATATATTTGCTACAATGTAACATTTACATGTTCACTCATGACAGCCAACATAGTTTAAATTGTTATAATATTATCAAATTGATTTCAAACACGAAATGTTTTAGAAAGATGTTCCTTGCCATTTTTTGCAGTGATTACTTTCCGTTATTGCAGACGTACCCATGTCATCGAAGAAAAGACTACTGTTACGTTTGACAGCTTCTTTCCTTTCCTTGTAATAAAGGTATGTGTCGTTTAATCAAATAAACGCTGCTGTTGCATGCTTTAAATATATCAACTTCATTTGAATATGCTAAGCAATCTTTTAAATCCAGAAAAAAAGCTTTGCAATCTTGTTTAAAGATGCATTTTTCTCTCTTTTTTGTTTTCTCTAAAATACACAAACATACACATGTACCAAATTAACTGACAATCTTAAGCCTGCAATTTTATCAAATTTAAGGACATAAATTAAATGACATTGTGACTCATTTAACTTTACAATTGTCCTAAATTTTAAAACTGGCTTACAAACAAGCACGTTCATTAGAATTAAATTTTTAATACTACCTATCACTTACATGTATATATAAGAACAATAAATAATTGTTTTAAAATACATGTTAAAAGTTTTACATATAACAATTTACAAAGGTATGTGCTTAGAATAAGTACAGATACTGCACTTAATTTGTGAAATAAGTTTCTCTGGGTCTTCGATGGTAATGGCAAGTTGTAAGAAACAATCAAAAAGTGAAATGATAGATTTGAAATGCCTAAGGCCTATGAAAATGCTATTGCGATTTTCTACGAGTATAAAATTTTGATATTTGAAGATATAGCTCTCTGATAAACGTGTCATCAGTTGTTTTGATTCTTAGAGAAATAAAGTAGCATGTTCGCATTCAATATGAAATTGTGTGATCAACCTTCAGGAATTGTTGTGTCAGTCCCCTTTGATTAACCACTTTTAGTTAGTAAATTTGAATCATATGCAATTTTATACATTTCCTTAAACCAAGGATCCAGAAAGCGATGGATGCCCTGCGGTTGAAGGCTTTGTTGTGAAAGATGAACTCCTCCAAGCACTTATATATTCGGCATTTTAGCTGACTTCAATATTTCATTTTCTCTCAGTTACTGTTATTTCGTGAGCAGCATATTTGAAAATTCCGTGCACAATCGTAAGTGATAGTCTGAAATTCTATTTTTGATAATATTCATAAATGATATAGTATGCTTAAATATATTTCATGACGTTGGAATCAAGTTTAATATATATTTAGGACAGTGGCCTGATTCTGAAAGACTTTAGTGTAATATTGATATAATATTGATGTAAACAATAATGAACTAACTTTATCAGTCTTTATTTTAATATGAAGATTGAAACCCACTTTGCATTTTTCACGAAACAGCTCTCCATTTTGTAAAAAAAATTAATCAAATGTATTGTTTAATTGCAGATTCTGAAAATGGTTCAACAGATGTTTTAGGTATAATCACGCAATTATTAGTTTCAATTAAATTCTGTAAGATATTGAAAAAATGTTTAGCAAATACTATCGGTGACTTTGCCGGCACATGGTTTTGTATTTATTTACTCTAGGATGATTTGTATTACTCTCGGCTAGGCAATACATGCAATAGGTGGAACAGGTATTTTATATTTGAACACGATGCATGAGAGTTATCCTTACGATATCTAGAGAAGAGGTCATCTCAGTACAGTGATTTTCCTTACATTCGAGCCCCGAAATAAGAATGATGTTATTGTGTTTTACTTCTTTCTTACTGTTTTCTAAATGTTATTTTGTTTAAATTTAATATAATGTTTAGTGCTGTTTTACTGATTGTTATTTTCATATTTTTCTATGCGTTCAATCAATTATTTGAAAACAAAGAACATTTTCTAGACCTTTCTACTTCTTTGTCACAATATGTTTTGCGTGGTATAGATTATTACCTGCAAGCTGAATTGAGCAGTTTACAAATTAACTTCAGATAAATAGTGGTTAGAAGTTTTGAAATATTTACTATTTCTACTGATGACAAACTAAGATATAGGGAAAATGATATGTGCTCTGCAGTAAGATCTGTTATGCTTTTACCTTTTCAGAGTCTACTGGCAGTTCTTTTGTTGACAGTCGAATGTTTCTTCCTTCTGCTGAAAAGTCTATACTCGGTACGATTTTATATTTCGCATTAAAGGCTCAAGTGTATATTTAAATTGTCTGATAAAGTTTTTTCTTAAATATGTACTACATATTACCTGCTGTGTATGCAGGTAAAACAAAACAGAAAGGCTATTGTAATGAAACATGTTTAAACCTTGAAACAAAAACAGAACGTAAATAAAGAAATGAAAAATTGAGAACAGGTCGAAGTTAAAAACTTTTTCAAGTCAAGTTGACTTGAAGAATTTCTTACAAATTACAAAAAAAAGTCTAAAAAATGTTCGGCTTTTTATGATGTTGTTGCCGTCTTTAATGTTCAAACAGTTACATGTACATACAATGTATGTAGCTACACAATGATATGTTTTATCTAAGAAATAATAAATGTGTCCCTGTATTTTATCGTTTAATAAAATACAGTCAGGAATAAGGATGCGTAGTAATTAAATCACAAATACGTAGCACGAGTGATTTAATTTTTCGCATTCGGACGACTGGCTGTATTTTATTCCACGATAGAATACAGAGATGCGTTTATTATTTCGATTCTAACGCGAAATTGTCTTTGAAAAATACCACGAACTGTGTTCGACGCGTAGCAACATTCCTTGTAACTTACAAGCGTGGAATGCGATTGAACGCATGCGACATTTACCCCACGTGTTGCCCGTGGAAGATGTGATGTATTTTGTCGTAAAATAATGTACAGCTTCTTTCCATCTATATCTATTTACGAAAAGTTGCAGATCGTGTTAGAACGATACATACATTTTTATTTATTTTTACAAAGTAATATAATTACAAAGTGAAATAACAGTATATTTAACTTCTAAAAATTACCCTTTTCAGTAAAGTCATCCATTTTTAACAGACTTTCACCTAAAGGGTGGTTAAAAACGGTGGTAACATTATAAATACGACATTTAGCATGAACATCGTCCGGCGTAATATAGAGCATGGCATATCAACAAATTATGAAAAAGTATGCTTCGAGCATGAAACAATCAGAAAACTAATAGCGTCGGCGACAATGACCACTGAAAATAAATTTTTAATTAGAAAAGAAAGGTCAACCATACACGCGCGTGGCGTGTTCAATTATGTGCTAGCACGCAAGGTAAGTTTTTCACACTTAAACATTAGATTGTTTTATTTATCTCCTATAATAATAATTATTATAATAAAATCTTTATTTAATGAAGGTTACATATAAGACATACGATGATTTATAGTAAATTAAATTACATCCTGTTTTCATATAGACTTCAACAATGTAAATACTAATAGAAGAATTAAAATGCAAAAACAACAAAATACTGTCGATAAAGAAATATGAAACAAAATATGATTAACAAGTTATACATTTCAATTGAACTATATTTTTTTTCAAATAGTCTATCTGTTTGGCAAAGTTAGATATGACAAAAGTTATACAAAAATTACTTATCACAAATTGTTCAAACTTTCTTTTGATAAGACCGACACTCGAAAATTTAGTCGAGAAGTTCGTAGGAAATAAACTGCTTAGTGTACATATTCTTTGCATTGTATTTCTTATGTTTTCATTTCTTCTATTATCAAGGATACAATGTAATTAAAGAAAGTTGGCTGATGATCGACGCAAGGAAAACATTCGTTGTATCTGGAATTATATTTCAAAGATTTGGATTTGATAGAGAAACTACTTTTCACAATCATAATGGTAATATAGTTTAACTTTAAGTACCGTCAGCTATTTTTGTAATCAATGCTTTACTATTTATTATTTTCAAGAATTGTCTTTGAAATGAAAGCATTTCCTTTATTCCTTAAGTTTCGGACGAATAATGAAAAAAATCATCTTTGATGAAGAACAGAGCAATATACAGTTGTGCAATTTGGAAAATCATAGATATAGACTACGGCCTTCGAGGTAAAATACAGTCCATACCAACACCAAAGCGTTATTAAATGATGAACAACGCTTGGAAACATATGCTTTCTTAAACTAAAAGTGGTTATTTCATAAAACCGAGAATAATTATATCATGTTAGTATTATCTTATCCGAATTACGCGTTACAATAATGCTACGGCAACAGATACTTGAACTGAACGATGCATTTTAATGCAGGTATACAGGCACATGTTTTAAAAATATTTGTTGGAGCTGAAAGATGGAGTTTTCGTTTTGGTGGCGCCCTAAGGTGTAGGTATTCTAAATATACGTCTGTTAAGGAATGGACTTGGTACATTCAGGCTGCCATGGATACATATTCGTGCTTCAGGTAGGCAGAGAAAAACTGCTATCAGGGTCATTGCTAATAAATCAGTTCTTTTTGTTTTCATTCCAAAAATATCACTTTTATATTATACTTTTAAATAATTCTCTAGAACAACAACCTTTCCACTGGAAAGATATTTATGTCGTACCATAGACTTTTTAGGTTGAACTTGACCCAGTAGACGCTCCTTTCATATCGCTACTTCCAATAACTGGTACATGTATTAAGTATTTTCTTCCTTTTACAATATTTTGCACCTTTATCGCATGTCAAACACACTTACATCTAAACTAATAAGACTATAACTCCATCATACATTCTTTTCCATGATCACTTTGAATTCATTCGGCTAGTATAATGCATTTCATTTTTGAACAATGATAGAACTGTGTTCAATTACTTAAAGTGATATTATGCTCATTTTACTGCACAAAGTGTTTTTGGTGACAGTTTTATGAAGCAATTTTCGGTTTCTGTGCATTTAAATGTGAAAACGCCGCATTAGCATTTGAAAAGGTTTTTGACTTTGACCGGTCAAAATAGGAAAAGTAATATTTGGAAAGTTATTATTTCGCACTGGAGCTGAGGAAAAGTTTGGTGTATTGGGTTAAAAGCTATTATTTCCTCTACCATTTTTACACACACTTATTTCAGCTGGACTATTACTTGAAAAAAAAACTGCGCATAATTCCAATTTACTTAATTAACAATGTTGTCGTCTGTACGTCTCTGATATTAATGCTGTTTCTTTACTCAAAGTGTTGCCAGAAATCATTTACGTTTTACGATATAATTAAAGAAAGTCTGCGCTAGTATTTAAGACATGCAATTTCAATTAAAAAAGCAAGTGAGCACATGAATTATGTGGTCACTACCTTCTTACCATATCACAGTACGGTAATTTTTAATTAAAGTAGCATAATTAAAGTACTGACAGGCGTGATAGGTGTTGCATTTATCATTAGACTTGGAATAAATCAGAAAAAATAACATGCACGTTTTAGCTGTATCATTATTTTATTTGTGTATTATTTGCATTTCATGACCTGTAGTTCAAAGTAAAACTAAATAAATTACATCTCAAGGTCACACTACGGTAGATATATAACAATGATTTTCAACTCAACTGAAGCCCTACGTGTTATAAACATATACAAAGATACATTCATATCGATTTTCACGTACGAGAATGAAAAAGGTAAATATGTTACAACAATGTACGCGTTTATTAATCTTTTTATAATCAGCGTTAGTTAATAAAACTGACCTGGCTCAAGACAATGTGGATGATCTTTAAAACTTGTTAATGATAAATATACAATTGGTTTTTATTCATAGATAAAGACATCACATACTATTTACTATAATTTCAAAGTTTTGAAACAAAAAATAAGACAGTTATTCAAGAAGACCAACTACATAACGATTTCCTCTCTACATACCAGCTAAACTTCTTAACCATCGGCACAAACAAACGTGGAAAGATGTTTTTGTTGAATACTTAAAAGTGTTTGATGCTGTCCGCCTGCAAACGATAATTTTATATTGTCGTTGAATCAAAATCTATTATTACTTGGTGTTTAAAAAAACCCAGCGATGCGATAACTTATACAGGTACTACTTAAAAATGCATTCAGCAGAAAAAGTATATATGT
>JAUMHA010397727.1:0-11438 GCA_032359765.1 Saxidomus gigantea | reverse complement strand
TAATGGAATCCTGTATATATGCATACATTTGTGTCCGGACTATAACTTGATCATGCTTCGAAGGATTTTAAAATAACTTTGCACAAGTGTCTAGCACATCAAGCGGATGTGTTGCGTGCAAGACCAAAGTCCATACCTCAAAGGTCAAGGTCACACTTAGTGTTTAAAGTAATGGAATACTGTATGCGTGGTTACTCTGTCATGCATGGAAGGATTTTAAAATAACATAGCACATTTATTGAGCACATGGAGAGGACACAGACTGAGGCACCTCTTTTGGGGGCATTCGACACTTGTGAGGGACAGCTCTTGTTTTTTATACATTTTTGAATGTGGAAAACAATATTGCGAAACTATCAACTTAAAAAATGTTTGATATTCAAATTGTCGTATCTACTCCTGGATTATACACACGTCCAGTGACATGGTGTCTTTTTGTTTGTTGTCTCTGGACCCATCATATTCCCAAGTCCTTTCTGGAACATGAGATATGCCGGACATTTCATCGTCTCATGCAGGACAGACTCACTGATTAAACCAATTTCATAACGCCATATGTGTTAGTGGAATATATGTTGTGTGCAATCATCCAAAATATCTAGATGTATTTCAACATCCAATGCTGACACCTGCTATGAGTAACTATGTCCTATGTGTATGAATATTCTATTTTATTTTAAATTTCAAGGGCACTGTTAATAAAAAAGTGTCTCTGAAACTCCACGATACAATTTGAGTGTAGTATACGTATTGATAAATATTGTCCATATCTAACAAGAAAACCCACACAGAAGCACGGTGCTAAAGACCACAATTCAGAGTACTAAATTCCAACATAGTTCAGAATAACTTAACACAGTTGGTTGGAACGGTTGAAATTTCTTTCAATAGGCTAAGCCTTCCAGCACTGTCTGGAATATTTTCCAAAAGAAAGAGTATTATAACTTAATATTCAGTTAAACAGATAAATCAGATTTAAACAGGAAAATGAAAAAAAAAACATATGGAAGAAGACAATGACTATTACCCTCTCTGTATACAGTCTAGGGAGTCCCCTTCATTTGTTTCAAGGTGTTACCTTTTGTTTTGTTGTCACATACCATGTTGCCAGCTGGTAAATGCCTTTTTATATCCTTTAAATCCTTTAAAGGTCCACTACTAAGCGAAAATTAAGTGACAGTTATTTCAATGGCAAGTACATTACCTTATGCAAGAAACTAAATAATGAAGATTGTCAGGTTAAAATTTACAGAAAGTGTTTGGAACACGAAGAAAAGTATGTGTATTATGTTGAAATCTCAGTGAATCGACAAAATGACCACCCAGGTCTTTTTAACTTTTTTCATAATGCATAGAAAAATAATTGTACATGTGCTGTGGTTTATTTAGAATTCTACATACCATCTTTCTTTTTTCATTAAAAATAACTCATTTCTGTCTTTTTTAAAGTATATTTGAATTTTCGCTTTCCTTAGTATTGGACCTTTAACTTACCATGTATTTCACAATTATGCAGTATTGTGATATTTAAACGTTTGATAAGTAACTAACGTCATAAAAGTTATAGTAAAAATCTTATAATTAGCTCACAGTAATATCTAGCTTTGAATCCAACAAATAGCTTATTCCAACTTATTTTTACAAAGTTCTAATACGTACGTTGTTGAAATTTTGTCATAATGAATCGTTCGACATTTTACACCGATTGATATTTCTGTAATGTTTAGTGATTTTTGTTCGCTCACTGAACTTTTACTCAATTGCCATTACAAAATGTCAAACACTTTGTCTTGGTTATATTTTTGCGCAACTCTGAAACTGCACATCAATGGTCAATTTTAAGGGGATTAGTTTGAAGACTCAGAAAGTTTGCTTTGATCTCAACGTGTCTTTCGCACGACTTCTACTGGAATATATTGACTCAGTCTGGAACAATGTACCTCAGACGACAGGCGACATAGAAGTCAATTATCAAACCGAAGCATCAAGAATTGTAACAGGTGTCACGAAAGTGCGCATCATCGAAAAACTCTATAATTTACTAAATTGAAAAATGAGAAGCCTGAAAAAAGACGCATGAATTAACAACTTGATATCAGACGACAACAATGAAACTTGCATATCGTGCTTCATTCCTGATCAAACACAATCGCGATAAAATGTCCGCAGCATAAATTACATTCCAGAAGTAAATAAATCCCTTTTCTTGCCTTGGTTAGCTTTCTTAATTTAAGAATAATATCAAATGTCAGCTTTAGAAAACCTCCATAACGGTTGTAAAGTTGGCCAAATCAGCCGTATCAGATACCGTACCGGACACTTTTTAGGACATAACTCCTTTGTAATCTATTTAGAAAAGTATTCATCGAGTCACGACAGTGCTCTTTTGGCAAACTAGATGTTACAGTAATTAATCACTTTCTTCTAGTGTGTTGCAATTATACTAAAGAAAGAAAAGATTTTCAATTGATCTGCATTTCCCGTCTTCATACCAAAGTCTGTTTTCTTGCATAACTTGCATAAGATTGACTGCCTACGTGATCGAATGGTTAGAGCCGCTGACTTGAAATAACTGTTACATTGTAATTCTCTTGAAGGACATGGGTTCGAGCCCTGTTACCGACCATGTTTTTTCATGTGAGAACGTTGGCAGACACGGATCTAGTACTGGTTGTTCCAAGCAACGCTGTTTAGGTATATTACCGCCTGTAAATATGACCGAAATACAGTTGAAACGAGCGTTTAAACTCATACAACAACATACAACAACAATTTCCAATGATTTCAACCATGCTGGAAAATCTGTCTGGAATCCCCTGTGTCAGACAACTCTCATGGATTAGTTGTGACGTAACGTGATGAATATTGGGACGTCACATTCCCAAACAAAGCATCTCATTAGCATAAGATTTTAAGCTCACCTGAACACAAACTGCTCAAGATGTGTATTCGCCTGATGTCCATCGCCGTCCGTCAACATTTGATTTGTTTACATTCTAGTAACAACATTTCGGTACCGATCCTACGCATATTTACACAGAATGTGTATGCTTGTAACATCTTGGAAGAGTCGTATAACGAGATTGATTTGATTAAAACTGTTACAGTTCTGGTCCAAAATTGAACAAAATGCAATAGTTAAATATGTTTTAACTCTATCACCTTCATTAATTTTCTTCAATTATCTTAATCATAATT
The DNA here is from genome assembly GCA_032359765.1 of Saxidomus gigantea. Lineage (NCBI taxonomy): Eukaryota > Metazoa > Mollusca > Bivalvia > Venerida > Veneridae > Saxidomus > Saxidomus gigantea. The sequence goes on along the minus strand of JAUMHA010397727.1, from coordinate 8,240 downwards.
ACATAGTGTATGACCATAGGATCTAGAATGAGTTCGATTATGGACTAGATCAGATGAATAGTTATGGCCCCTGGTTCACCAAATATTGCAATACTTAATTATGTTTACACTCCAGCACCTACAGTTTCTTCATTAATCCTTTGATCTAAGGTCCCAAGTCTTGCTCTCAACACGCCATTCTATTGTGATGATCAATCACTTCAATTCGCAATTCTTCCATGTTTGATGAAGTTACAGCCCACACAAGGTCTTATATGTCCGTTTTTGATCTTTAGTCTCTCGGTGTGACCTTTACCTGCTATCTACAGATCTTGGTCTTGCAACGACACGCTGTCTCATTTTGGTAAACAATTACGCTAAGTCAATTATAAATCATTCAATGCATAAGGAAGTTACAGTCAGGATGGACGCCGAACTGTCATGGTGACAACTATGTGGACACATCACCTGCGGACTCGACAAAATGTACAGTTTTCGTGTTGAAAAATACTTACTTTCTGAAAGGATCATTGTGCATGTTTTATTAGTTGATGTTTTTCTTCGGCAGATGTAAAGAACGAAGAGGTCCCCTCATGATGGACTGGAATTCTTCGGTGAATACTGCATCTTTAGGAATGTTCCTGTTTACCTAAAATAAAATGAAACACAAAATAAACTAAGTGGGTAGCTTTATCTGCAGTCCAATGGAAACTAGAACTACACCGAATGCACACAGTATTTGAACCTAACTGTATTATTACAAGGCTATTGAATAGGTAAGCATTATGAATATATTATAACAGAACTAGGCTTGGTATCAATTACTCCTGCGAAGTTCCATTCAAATATTGCAAAGGGTTTTGAAGATGAAGCGCGCACAAAAATCGCCAGGTACAACGAAATGAAGGAAAACAAAGGCCGATAACTCTCTGAAAAATAATCTGAACGAAAACTACCTAGAACAAGCACAACTAGGCTTGTTAGTACCAATCCTCAATGTGAAGTTTCATACAATTCAGTTTTGGAGATGAAGCGCACACAAAATCACTTTTCACACTGCACTTAAAAAAACAACAACAAAGGGCCATAACTCAGTGAGAACATCCGAACGATAACTGCCGCAAGCATGCACAACTATATAGGCTTAGAACCAATCACTCCTGTGATGTTTCAGTCAATTATGGCCACGGGGTTTGGATATTAAGCGCTCTCAAATATCTCTGTTTTGAAAAAAAAACAGCAAAGACCATAACTCTGTAAAATATTCCGAACGAAACCTACCGAGAACATGCACAACTAGGTTTGGTACCGATCACTCCCGTGAAATTACTTTCAATTCTAGTCAGGGCTTTTGGAGATTAAATGCGAAAAAGATTATTTCTACAGACGAACAGACAACTTCGGTGTTGCACGGGTTAAATGAGACTTTATACGTACATTTCTTTTCATTTCAAGGCAAGTAAAGCTGCCCTCTAAGTATTTATATGTACTACCCCAATCACTATGATTGGCTTAATTTCATAATAAAATTTTATATTTTGTACTCAGGACAGATTTATATTTATTTAAACGCATGCCACCAAATATCAACATGCGTTAGATAGATACCTACAGACGGGTGAATTTATGTCAAAAGTGGAATGGAAACGTCTGAAATCACGTGCACTTGGTTTTGTCAGTAGTATAAAAAGTAAATTTGAAAAATTGAGATGTCATTGCATTGATGTAGAAAATCATGACATGTTTCAGATTAAGGAAATTAAGTAAACGTATACAAATGGCTTCTGAGTAGTGTAAATTGTAAAAGAAATGGGAAAGGTTTTTTTTTTCGTTGATGTACACAGACTTATACAAAATGTAAGAGTGTTGTAAAAGTGCCAAATATCCAACTTCAGTTATTGTCAAGGCAACTATATCTTATTTGCTTCATACATGATAACAGTTTTATTCGTTTGATATTCATTACACTTCATTTGTTGTATTTTAATTGTCCATTATACATTATGTATGTTATATGGTCTTGGTAGAACAATAACATACGATTAAACAAGCCAGTCTAAAAGGCAGCTGTATTCCCCGCCGCATTGAAGGAATGAATGCTACCAATTGAAGTTTTCTCTCAGAGGTGTACAGCGTAGAATTCTAAAAGGCAATAAAGTTACCGATATGTTCATGTGGTCAAAGAAAAAGCCTCTGTAAATAAGGGATGAGCAGGATGTGTGAGTGGACATATTCAAATTTTTAACTTGTGACCTTGACCTTAAGTCGGCGTGGTCAGATCATCGGTTCTACACATTAACTTGAAGAGAAAAACACTTGACCACAGTTTCATCAAAGTCCGTCTAAAGGACTTGAAATTCCAAACTCAAACGTTCGACCATAGGTTATGACCTTGACCTTGACCCAACAGGACCAGATCATGGGTTACGCTCATCGTCTTGAAATGATAAACAATAGTTTTATCAAAATCCGTCCAGGGGTTAAGGAGGTATGGACGTGTTACGACGGAAGAACAGACTATGAACATTCCTACATCCTCCTCTCGCTTCGCGGCGGGGGCAACAGAGAAGATGTGCTAAAACTATAGCCGCCATGATTGAAAGTCATGGCATAGATTGTTTTCAAGTTTTTATCTCATATTCGCCATTTTGCAAACGGGTTGGGCCCCAACATGCTTATAAATTGGCCCTCCCCTAAACTTCAGGTGATCTGTGTAATGCAGGAATTGATCATGATTCCGAAAATGTTTTTCATAGTTCACATAGTTATAAAGGCATAATATGGTGCTTGTCACATAAACACTGTTTCTTAAGGTCCATTTTGTTTGTATTCCCTATTATCGCTATATCACTATATATTTGGTTGTTGTTGTTTCCAGTTCCCATATAGTCTTTACTGACATAATATATTATATAATAATATATAGACAATAACATATTTGTAACACTTGTTAACTTTGATCCCTTGTGTCTCGTTTCAGCAAGTAGGTCAATTAGATGTACAGTTCATCTAGGATAGAAGAGTCCAATATTACCGTGAACAATTCATCGGATAATATACGGGATTAAATCTTTCTTGCGCTCATGATCTACCTTTTTAGGCAATGAGTGTAAACTTTTGTGTACACAAAAAGCTATTACGTCACTGTCACATTGTCCTGGATGAACAGTAATTTACAGATTATCAACTGCAAACACACATAAGTGCTACCAACACGCCTAAACGATACCCGTAACATGTGATGTGTATATAATTATGGCGAATGATTATGGTTAGTACTAACAACATACTTTTGCATTTTGCGGAAAGTTAAGACAATTATCTTTTGGTAAATGAATTTGCTCTTACAAATATGAATAAATGCGCGGAGAATGCTACATTTAAACACTTTCAGCTTTTTTTATCGTATGGAAATGATTTAATTATTTAAAGTTGCGACTTTCCCGGAAACGACTTCATACGTTTCACTGACATTGTTGGTGTTTTTGTTGCCAAATGTTGCGTTTTACGTGACTGTGACAAGTATTTGGAGATACCGCTGACGATCATCGAACAGGGATACCAACTTTGTTATTGCAAAGAACATTACACTTCTTCCATGGTTTGTACGGGAATGGCAATAAACAAGTTAATACCATTACAGACAAAAAACTATGTCTCAATGTAAAGAACAAACACATAATAAAGTAAATGGTTGAATCGCAGGTTACTGCCTTGAGCAGTCAGTTACCCTAAACCTATGAATTTAGTCGAGTGTTGCCCATGGAACATTTCTGTAAAATTTATTCGAAATCTGACAATCATGTGATTGTATCTTGATACTGTCACACCTCTCTTTAGAGTGTTATGGACAGAAGTGCGTTCATTAAAATAAGTGAGAGGAAACCATTAAAGTTTCCTGTAGATAGTGTAAGAGTGAAAATAAAAGCAATCCGTTCGTTCACTTGTGTAAAATATAGAAGAATAGAGAGAAAGATAAAATTGGTAAAAACATCATTAATGATCAAGTAGTTTAATTTTGAAAAAGCCTGCTTGAAAGAGTTCAAACTAGGCATGGTAGCAATGTGATGAGACAGACCATTCAAGAGTGTTCATTTTAATCCCGTTTTGGTTGCCATGAATTTAATATAGATCCGCTTCCATTGAAATAATCTCAGAGAAAATCGCCCAAGGAACGTTTCTGTGAAATTTGGTTTAAATTGGCATTGTGGTTTAAGAGATGTTGTTTGAAGCAAATTTTGACGGGCGGACGGACGACGGACATCCAATGATCTTTCAACTTCACCATGAGCAAGACACGCTCAGGTTAGCTAAAACACACATATGAATATCCTGGGACTCATATGTCAAAATAGAGAAGGAAATTCCTGCTTTACAGAATCCGATTTTGTCAATAAAGTTAATAATATAAATTAAGTGCATATTTACCATTGATCCGCACTCCAACAGGTAAATCACATTCTATCACACTGTATTCATGTATCTGCATGAAGAATTGCTTTTGAAAATTTACTAGAGAATACATCGCACTTTTCCCCACTTTTTTGTCACTTAATCCTTTATTACAAGATGAAAGTGATCACCTACATTATAAGTTGTAACCGTCGTATAAATTACCCGTTGGCAATATAGTTGTCTGAAATCTGCATTTTTGTCACCTACCCTGTGTAAATAAAAGGTTGCCCGCAAACGTAACGACAGGTGATTGTAGCGTACATGGGATCCAAACAGTGCATTTAAGTTAAAAATAGCCTAGGAGCCAATATTAGTCAGTAGGCTTTTTTTAAACTAAAACGCACTGTTTGGGTCCCATGTACGCTACAATCACCTGTGAGTAAATGTGTAGTGTGTAAATCTTGACCTGCAAACGAAATCGCCCTGGGAATAATCTAACAATATATCACGGGATGCACGCGTATGGGAGATAATTCATGAAAAAACTTACAACACACTTGCTTCAGAATATGTTATGAATCAAAGCACTAAAAAGTGCTGACAACAAGGAGTCCACTATGAAATTGGGCACTAGGGGATTTTTCTTACAGAAAATGTGTGATCCTTTGTGTCAATACTTCGCTAACAGTACTTTATTTTGGTTACTATCCGTTTATTTTAATCACAGACCTGCAGTTCATTGAAATCACATCATGTTGCTGTTGTTTTGTTTTTGATTAAGTGTACATGGCTGCCTGATGGCGTAGTAATCAATATATTATGAATTTGCCTCCGTTAGTATTACAATGATTTACAGCATCAACACGTACAACTACATAAGGCAACGGAAATGACTTTTAACCCATTTTTAAGCCGAGTTCGCACAAAGCGTTTCAGCAAAAGTCGATCTATTTTGCAGGCGAATGGGGAAGCCTATAGCCGTTCAAACTGTCCGGGACAAACGAGTAGTCGTTTTCAAAATTAATTACCTTACGAAAACGTGACTCCTTGTTAAAAATGACATGTGTATGCATTGATGTACATGTACACCTTTCGATGTCGCCTCATTGCTTGTTTGTAAATGTGCTTATTGGGTCTACCATCCTCTTAAGAGGCTACATGTATAATCGGTACGACCCGCCGCCTCATTGCATTTCTGTTAGACAGTTTTAATTGACAAGTGCGTAGTTATAACTGTTACGTGCTAACTGGGTATTAATATGCCAGTATATTAAGACCTAGCAATGAGAAATGCAAGCATATAATTATGTCTGTATAATGCAGAATTATGTTGGAAATTTTTTAATGTATAGTGCTAAATGCTATGAGCTTACTACCAAATGATGAATTACAAATAAAAAGTGCAAGTGTATATGTTTATAAAATTTAAATGTTGCGATTTTCCAACTGAACCGGTGACTTTTGACGGAAAAGGGATACCGGTGCGTGCTGACCGTACTGGTATGTTGTTGAAAGAGAAAGTGCCAGAATTCAGCGACCAATGGCAAATCAAAGCTGATATTTAGCCAGTTTTGTGAAGGAAAATACATTCGTGACTGGTTGCTATTTAAACCAGGCTGAATTTTTCATAATCTTGTCAGTATTCATGCAAAAATATGCATCAAGGCTCGATTCAAATTCCATCGGTTTACAAATGGTCCATTTGACTAAACTTTGCAGTGTAAATTTAGCAGTTGTTCGGGAAAGAATATATGCAACAAGAAAATAACCTTTTCCACGCCTGTAAATGTCAAAGATACACTTCTGAGCGTGATTTGTCAAAAGTTAATCAGATTTAAACTGGCACATACCTTGTTTGATCGTTTTCTTCCGCCATATTGGTTGACTATACCGGTCTACGGAAACACCGTTACGGTACCGGCGCGCGTTCACGACAGTGGGTTTGGATTCTGTTTCTGCAGTGCTTATCTTAAACAAAAAAATGAATGGATATATCACCGAGGTTGTTGTACACAGCTGCTAGGTTGCTTATTCTTCAAAGGTTTGTTATATATATTTAAAAAATTATAACATTTTCTTTATTACAAATTTAGCTATTTTCTGTATCATATTACGTAGGTTCTATTTATATCCAATGATAATTCGGGTGTGTGTTCGTTATCAATTTCACCAACTGGCACCGCATACGCAGTGGCGTAGACTGCATGCAAGGTTCCATAGGCTCGAAGCTTACCTGACCAGATGATTTGAATATTTATAAACTCTGCTGGACAAAGTCCAGCGTCCTTGATAACATTCTACAGCTGTCAATTTTCATTTGCATTACATGAAACTTGCTCATACGGTTTCGTGCAAACTGTTGATGCTCCATACTGTTGGGGTCAGTAGGTCAAAGGTTAAAGTCACAGTGACATCCGTTAACTTTTAAGGGTGGGGGTGAGGGGAGTCAGTGAATCAAAGGTCAAGGTCACAGTGAGCCGAACTCTGATAATATTTTCCAGTCAATATCTTGAGATCTATATCACTCACAGTCTTTAAACTTCTTAGGATGATTGGTCTTACTTAGTGAATGATCTCTACTGGTTTTGTGATCAGTGGATCAAATGTCAGGGTCACGGTGACGCGAACTTTTAAAATATTGCCTCAATACCTTGAGATCTATATCACCCACAATCTTCAAACTTCATACGTTTGGTCCTACTGAGGGGGTCAAAGGTCAAGGTAACAGTGACTACCGTTAGCCTTTCCTTAATAATACTCTATAGGTCACAATTTTCATTTGACTTTCATACAACTTGCTGAGCAGGTTGCATGCAACCTGTAGTTGGTCCCTAAAGTTTTACGAGTGAATTGGTCAAAATACAAGGTCACACTGAGCCAAACTTTGGAAATCATTTCCGCTCAGTATTTTGAGATCTAATTATTTTTCTTCAGCACATACATGTGATAAATTGAAAGCCTGTGATGGGTTCATGTAACAGGAATGAACTAGAACTATCACTGAACGTGATAAAAGTACCCCAACAAACGTGTCATGCCACAACCAATGGCTTCTTTAATTACTCTAAACTCAACAGCTATAGGATTAACCAAGATAGCCGAGATACACATAATGCTTAGCCTCTTGTTATGGCGAACATTTGACCTAAAATTCTATTTAAGTTCTTCAAAGGGCTTAGCAAATTTAGTCATAAATTAGCAAATTTAGCCTTATGAAATTTGCCCCTTAATTGTGACCTTGGCCTGGCATAGTTGGACAATTTTTGCATGTCATATTTATAATCTGAACATTTGAGTAAAGTTTTATATACATCTTACAAAGGGTCAAAGAGGTATAGTCTAATGAGCTTTGACCCCTAGGTGTGACCGTGATCATCTTCATGAGGTTACATCTCGGCCACTGTTTCAAGAAAAATTATCCAAGAGCTGTAGGGAATATAGTGTCATGAGATTTGACTTTGACCTTGAGTTGCAGGGTTGAAACATAGGTGTTGCGCATAGTGTTAGTAAGATGAACATTTTTACCAAGTTTCATTAAAATATATGGAGCACACACTGAAAATGGCTTACCTTTTAGTGTGACCTTGACCATCAGCTGTTGAGGTTGAAACATGGGTTGTGCATGCCATCTCAATGAGTAAAACATTTGACCAAACGTTCACAAAAATCCTTCCCAATATTGTTCAAATTATGACCCCCGGGTCAAAATTGACCCCGCCCCGGGGGTCACTTAGTTTTGCATAGGAATATATAGGAAAAACTTAAAAAATCTTCTTCTCTAAAACCACGAGGCCTAGAGCTTAGATATTTGGCATGTAGCATTGGCTAGTGGACCTCTACCAAGATTGTTCAAATTATGAGCCCCG
>JAUMHA010397694.1:0-11442 GCA_032359765.1 Saxidomus gigantea | reverse complement strand
GATTTGATATTTTAAGTGGCTTCTAAAGTGTTACCAAGGTTTTATTTTGATTTGACTGTTTGACAATAGGTGACCCAGATTCGAACTTGATCTGGAAATCAAGGTCTTCATTTGATTTGACCTTTAGACCTAGTTTTTGACTCCAGGTGATCAAAATTCGATTGAACCTAGAAACCATTGAGGCATGTAAGAGTGTTAACAAGGTTTTCCTTTAATATGACCCGCGAACATTCTGACCAATTTTCATGAAATTTGGTTATTACGTGTGGCACCTAGACTGTTACAAGGTTTTCCTTTAATTTACCGTGTGACGTAGGTTTTGACCCAAGACGATCCAGATTCGAACTTTACCAACAAATGCTGGAGAGCTCTGAGATATTTCGTACAAATCAGGTAGAAAATGTGGCCTCTAAGAGTGCCTACAAGGTTTTTCTACAATTTGATCTGGTGAATTAGTTTCAAAGTTGACCTAGATCTTATATAATAAACATTCAAATGAAGTTTCATTTAGATCAAGTAGAAATTGTGACTTCTAGATTGCTTACAAAGTTTTTTTTTCTATAATTTGACCTAGTTTTTTTTAACCCTAGATGACACAGTTTCAAACTCGACCGAGATTTCATCAATAAAGTTCGTTAAGATTGCACTAAAATTGTGTTTCCTGGAGTGCTTTCAAGAAATTGTAGACGAACAGATGGACGTACAGACGCCGGATAATCGTTGATCACAATAACTCACCCTTGGGCTCTGCTCAGGTGGGCTAAAGTGCCACAGTAAACTTCGGACATAACGACTCCGGATATATCGGATATACGGAACACAATTTCTCTGCCCGATTTCTTTTTGTCATTATTTATATGAAAATGTTATATGGATTTAACAAACTCTAGATATAAAGAACAAATCTAAATGGTCCAAAGGAGTTCGTTGTATACGAAGTTTACTGTACTTGTTTTCAAGATCGAGCAATAACGCCCACTTTATATCGAGGTAGGTCTGTTACATTTTGTGTGTAAGTGGAGGGCAGTAAGAATATCTCGTTTTCTTCGTGTCTAGAAAATAAATGATAGTGCTGTTGATGTCAAAACGAAATACGTTAATTAATGCAACAAAATGTAACTTATCTTTTTTTAACAAGGCCTACAACTTTTGTTAACATTCTAAAAAGTGTTATCGCATTTTATGTCTTTTTTATCTATGCTTGAAGGAACCATGACACAGATGCTCCTATGTGACCTGTGATAGAATGTTATACCCAAATTCTAAACTAAACTACAGAACCAGAAGTTCGACAGTTGTCAGAATACTTGACACTAAGTAGCATTTCGACTAGTGGTATTCTAACTGGTCATATAGAAACTGTTCTGAAACATGCCTGTCTTAACTTAACACACTGTCAGTATTGTATCTTTCAACGCAAGAACAATAAAGTAAAATTTGAATTAGATTATATACATACTGGAAAATGAAAAAAAAGAGATCCAAATGACAACTGAAACAAACATTTGTGGCAATATTTTGCAGGCGTTTTTCATGTCTGACTTAAAATTGAACAATTTTTTCCAGATATTCATGACAACCCGTTACATATGAAACATTTTAACTTTTCGGTGTAATCTATACTGTAATTTTTTTAATTTGAAAATGAGACACACCGCACGGACACTCTCTTAAAATGGTCCCAACAATGAAGGAGATAGTCTTGATGTTCTCTTTCTTAAAAGCCTTGTCAAACGTGACTCTGAAAGCGATAGTAGTAATATACGCGTTTTCTGTAGATTGCTTCAATAAGGGATTTTGAAGTAAGCCAGTGCACAGGAGGAGAAGAGGTCATACGATAGTTTGACCTTGCGGCAGGTAGGAACGTAAATTTTCTGTTTGTTGACCTAGCATTTTATTCAAAGATATAAAGTGAAAAACATAACACCATGTTTATTTCAGAATTAGAATTTTAAAAATCCATGTAACATTGAACAACAACGAAAAAAGACAAATGATTTGAAATACATTCCTGTATGATAAACAGGGTCTTATTTAATTGTTTTAGAAATATTAGACACGTCGAAGGCTCCAGATATACTATCTATTGTTTGTGAATTTACGTCTTATAAAAATTGGAAAGATAAATACATTTTTGTAATAAAATAAAATATCTGACAGTACTGAAAAGTCCGTTGCAAATTACGACAAAAGCTTAGCATAAAATACTTATCAGAGATGATTAGAAGATTGCAAGTTGCCAAAAGAAATGTCAAAAAATATACCTATAGGTCATACATAAAATATTTATGTTGACAGTGATTTTTTTACAGGCGTACCACTTAAGAAAGTGATGCGACAAAACGTAATTGAGTGGTTTTATATTATTTAACACCAGCAAGTCTGTATTCTATAGAAAAGCCAGTATAACATTTCAATTTGATGTAATTCTATACACAACATGCTGAAAGCTGTGGAAACGATGGTTACGAAGTTTGGATGGATTTTATGTAAATGTAAACTCTCCATAAAATAGGAGCTGAGAAGCGAACTTAAATACTAGAAATAAAGTGAACAACTGTTTTGCCAGCATTTTCAGAAGTACGAGACTTTCCTAACTAATTATAGCTGTATTACGTACTACTGACTGTATTTGTACGTTTTAGCTTAGTTCTACTACGGTAATTTGAAATCTCATTCACTGATTAACGCTTCAACTGTGTTCCGAATTTCAGTAAATATTGGGAAGGGATTAACTGAATTATAGTGTTACAAGTTCCAAGTTGAAGGCCAATCCTACGGACAGACAAAACAGAGATGAAGCAAGCAGGAAAAACAACAAAATTCGTGTCTTAGTTAATAAAGCAGTCGTTAAATCTTTTATTCAATAAAACTGATTCGTTTTTTTTTATCTCAGAAGTTATATGTGAGTAAAGGGAGGACATTAAGTCAAACTCTGTCGTTGGTTGTTGTTAAGCCGCTTTTTATTACTTTAGTCTTTGTTATAACTGAATTTCAACTTATCTGCCTGCTGGTCAGTACTTTGGGGGCAGGATTTCTATAAATCTAACTGAAAAGAGACCAGACAATGACATTTCCATTTTTCCCGAGTGTTCCTCTCCTTAAGACAGTCTTGACATTGGCCACTTTTATTACGTTGGATGAAAACAAAGCATTTCTGACATCTTCAAGACACTGCTATTACAGATACAATGTTAACGTGACATCTCTTGTCCACTCTTAAAGCGTTTGGTCATTAGGTAAATTATAGACATGTCTGATAGTCTCGTAAGGGGTTGTTGTCTGACAATGCAGCTTGACAGAAAGTGCCACTATATAGTCTGCAAACATCTCGTCATTTTCCGACGTACAACAGCTATTTTTAAATACAATCCTTTGTAATTCAAACATTTAAGCCTCAACCTGTATATGTCTAGACAAAGTATATGATGAGAGATTAACGGCATTAAAGACTGAATATGCCCGTTTACTCAGAATTCTAAGTTTATGATGCGTCTTACGTTACTTACTGTATTTGTACAAATATAGCTTACATGCTCTGTCTGTATTACCCAATTATACTATATTATTTGATGATTAGGGACGAACTCCATGTTCTAATTAATATATGTGACCTTGTTTGATTACAACACAATGAGATGCAGGAAGTACTATGCCTATACACGGTCCGTTTCCGTGCTATGGTAGTCTCTGACTTGAAAGCACTGTTACTTCTCACCGATACGAGTACTTTAAACGTCCGCGTCTCTTTATGTGAGAAAGTTGGCAGTTTCTTGCGGAAGACAAAGTTATAGTACTGTTCCTTTCCAGGAAAGACGGTTAGGTTAACCTAGCGTACTTACCGGTTGTTAAAAACATAAAGAACGGGGGTTATACCCGGAGGAACAAACATTCAAAGTCCGTACACACGAATACTCCTCTTCCAAACATTTTCAGAGTCAATTCGGCTAATGTCCATAAGTCCTTATGATGAAGGCTACTGACTAACTGTATAATATATGTATGCCGTTCTATAATGCTTCAACACGGCGAAACCATAGTTAGATATCCTACGGGTGATGTACGGGGCTTAACGTTTTCAAAAACGATGGCAATAATAAATACCTAAAGTTCTGCATTGCACATAATTTACATTTCATATCTGTAAAATGTTCATCTAACAATCCCGGATTTAGCATAAATGTCATCAAACAATACCATCTCTATTATTGCACAAATTATATAAAATATGATTTAATGCACCACCGCCAAGGTTTCAGGAGAGATTGTCAGCCTGCCAGATGTAGACATCACTGTTTTAAACATTCACCAAACTCAACAAATACTACTTTGTACTCCTATAGCAAATATTCTAAGCTACTTTTTACGGTCTCTTTGATAATTGTATTGCCACTGCGTCAGTTCCCGTTCTGCTAAAAGCACTTTAAAATAAATTTCTTTTTAGCTAAGTGTGTAGCTAATTTTACAACCAAAGAGAGAACTGACATTGTTTCATTCAGCTAACTTGTTAGAATCAAAGCATTGAAATTTCTGAACTACTGTCCGTGGGATATGTTGTAAGAAAATTCCGACCAGGTCTCAAATGTATGGCCGTGGTTCATACTGCAGTATGTTGCCGTACTATCAACTGCTGTAAGTGCAGATTTTTGATAATGGTTGAAAAGGTTAAGACTAAACTCCTATATGAATTTTTTTCTAGGGCTATAGCTGTTAATGCACTTGTACTAAAATTGAACAATTAAACGCAAAAAGACATAGGATCAGAAGCAGTTTGTTTACAAAGTAAGTGGTTTGCCGTAATTAAAGTAATTTACTTGTTAGATTTATCAACTTATCACTGCGTATAACTACTACGAAAGTACCTGCTCTGGGACTCGAGCTCACGACTGCTATATCCATGGTGTGCTTACCATTTGAGTCAATGCGGTAATACTACAGGTCATGTCTATTCAACCTTTAAAACAGGAGGACCAATCATCCTACGAAGTTAGTGTCAAAATGTTAAACTGAAAAAAAGAACAGTGAATTAACATGTGCCGGATATCATAAATATATCTTAACATACTATTTACAGCTTTATACTTGATTTTCTGCCCTAGTTTGTATCGCAAATAAACCGCACATTCTACGCTACCGTGATGGCGGCAGATTGATACTTTGGATATGGCGGCCAATTTTGCCACATTTAAAACTATCGACGCATGTGCCGACAATCTAAAAGTGGAAAATACAATATGTGCAACAACCTCTGGCAAAGACATAAGTGTAATGCAGTCAATGTACTCTGAACTTATAGAAAATCTGATAATATATAACAGTTAGTCAAACACACGGTGCTACACGGAGTTTTACTTTGTAACGGAAGTTAGAAGGTTGCATTGAGCATTCTTTCCAAGTCATCTGTTACCGGAAATGATATTATCGGCTTGGTGTAATTCTTGTTTGTATATACATATTCAAATCAAGTAGGAAAACTAATGAAACTCAGAAATGGATACTTAAAGTTCAAAAATGTATAAATGTATTAAAGTTAAGTTGAACTCATTAGCCTCCACAATGTTTAATCTATGTAGATAGAACGCCATCATGCTGACTTAGTAAACTTAGTGAGTAACGACTTACATTAACAACTTATTGGAGCAATGACTAGGATTGACCAACAAAGGGAGTGTACAAGTCGCCTTACAGTAAGGAGAAAGGACACTAGCACCACACTGCAGATAGACTTAAAAAACTTAATTCCAACTCAATGCAACAATTTGATTTAGATACCCTTAACGGTACATTCTTATACCGGCTGCTTGATTTATTTAGTTGAGCTGTCAGAGGATTGTGCGATGGAACGATAAAACGTAGTATTGTGAAAAAGTTAAGTACCATTAATGAGCAAGTATGGACAAGAGGAGGGCAGCTAATGTTCATGTTTCCCAGTAATATTCATGGATAGAGCTAACCTCTAATATCCTTTCCCAAACTATAAATGCTTATGATAGTGTCTCATTTAGATCTCCAAATTTTTATTCCCTTCTTTTGTAGAAAAATGAATAATGACTACACTACTGACAATAAAAGCACACATCTATTCATATCTATTGGGATCTAACACTAACTGTGTAAAAACTAAGTACTCGAGCCAGGATTTAATGTATTGAACACGTATGGCAACTTAAGGAAACATATTTAAAGGGCTAAAATTTACATTTTCTTGCAAAGAAACCCCCACCTAAAACAGACCAGGACCCAAGAACTGTAAAATGTTTGTAAAAGAGGAGTGGACATATGTAATTAATCGACCCCGGATTCTTAATAGTTAGGGAACATGCATGTCATTGCTGATAAAGCTCATTTCAAAGGTTTAGTTTTACCTGTAGTTTTCAAGCCAGTCATGTTTTATAGGAATGAACAGAAACTAAATTATTGCTAATTTGGAAGTATCTACAAAGATGTTTTTTATATCGATATAGTGAATTATCTACATCAAGATGGCGACCTTGTCTGGAGTCTACACGCACGTAACACTTTGGTCGTTTTGCTAGCAGGCCTTATCACATTTACTAAATTGCAACACGAGAACCCTAAGTATATTGATAGAAAGCTGTCGTTATTATGAATTCCATTGTATAGTTATGATCGTTAGAATAAATATATTACTAACCATCGAAATTCTTTATACAAGGCATTACTGATCCTATTTTCTACTGGAATGTTATTTACTAACTACACAAGAGGCCCGTGATGGCCCTATATATCTCAACTGGGTAAACAGAGAACATCTGCTCTGCATGTAGTTCATGAAAATAAAGATAATGACTATCTCTGTCGGCCATTTTGCGTTTGAGCAGTTTAGGTAGAGGGCCATCAAAGGAACAACATGCAAAGTTACAAATCTGCACAGGATTGTTTTAAAATCCGTTAATCAATAAGAAAGTTAGACACCGGATAATGAAACCTGTTGCATAATACAATTAAACTAAGAGCAGTACAAATTGTGAGGAAAGGTACTTAAATGCTGTCACAGTTAAAATCAGTAGTAAAGTAACGCCAAGCTCCATGTTTTTCATTTCAAAATTATGTTGAAGATAACAGTGTAAAACATGTTTCAAGCCAAACTTAATCTTATCATCTGTAATGTAGCTTTTCACAATCTGAAATCCTGGTGTAAAACGAACTGCAAAAATCGTTACAAATTGTGTGTTGATTACAAATTGCGTGGCTATATACACATTGCGTGGCTATATACACTGGCTATATACACATTGCATGGTTATACACACTGCTTTTAGTTTTTTTAACACAGTTTGTATGGAATAATTTAGAAAATGATATATTTATAAAAACATTTTTTATATACTTTCAATTTCGCTTTTACTATTTTTGAATGACCAATGTACAACATTCTTCTGCCCAAGGATAATTGCATGAGTATAGGACAACCGCTAAAAATGCAGACTATACCTTTGAAAATAGATACATTATTTGGAACGTTCTGCATCAACATACTCTAAATGACATTAATGGTTATTTTCTGCATTCCACCGCAGTCATCTTACAGTAGGATAGCAATGTCTTCAGCAGTAATATACAAAATTCTTCAGCAGTAATATAGGCAAAGAAATTTGTGTGCGGTACTTTCTATGTCTGTACATAAATTATTAAATAAAGCGTAAAGCGGCAAGGCTCTGGTTTGCGAAGTTTTAGTTCAATATCTTGATTCAGTAGAAACATTGACAATTGTTGAAATAAAAAGAAATGTGTTAAATATAAAATTATCAATTCATAATTTAGAGATTATTTTTTTAAAAGAACATGTCTGAAACTATGCTTCATAGACCTGCAAATATCAGTTTCAGAATATAAATAGGCTGTGCACTCGGTCGAAATATTTTTACAATATCTCTTTAAAAGAAAATTATGCCAAATAAGCTAATTAAAATATACATATATATATATATAGCGGGGGAAATCATAAAAATATGCTTTACTCTACATATACATTCACTTACCAAGCTTCCTGCAGCTCCTCTTCTCAATCATTTCCTACTTATCAGGACTGTTTAAAGCATGTGCAATAAATTAGGTATAAATTAGTCATATATCACTTCCATTTTAAAGTACTAGTAATGAGGTTTAGTTTCCTCCTGGTCATCCAGATGTTGATCACATTCTTTCTGTTTAAAGGACACTTTAACAATAAACATCACATATGTTTTAATCATTTATTTACACAACTACAGTAGCAAAAGATTCAAATTACACTTTCACACTTCTCTACTCATAAAGCTTTTCCAACCTGTCAAAATTAGCAGCAAAATTTGCCAATGTTTCAAATGAGAGAAATTTGTTTAATTTTCTCAGTTTATCACTGCTATCAAACTTTATCATCAAAAACTCCCGCAATCCAATAGCACAGATTATAAAGAGGAAAATAAAGAGAAGTCGCAGTCAGCGGAAACCGAAATTATCTGCAGTAATATGATAAAAGAATGCTGTCGATATGAAAGGATGCTGCAGTTGGTTATATGTAATCTATAAACACAAGTTCCATACAGTCCTATTTGATAGCGTACTACCAGACGATATAAGCTTTACTTGGTCTTTAATCTGTAGGGTTCTACATACTCTAATGATTATTAAGTCTTGCACATTATAAAGATTAGTTGAAAAAATCAGTGTCCATCTCTGAACTTTTGAACACAAGGATGGATGCAGATAAAGTATTTAACATAATACTTAAAGTTGGTAAAAGTTGAAGTAATCATTTTACCAGGTTCAGTATTTTTAGTATCATCTACATATTTTACATAATTTTGAAACTTATATCTTATAATGTTAGATATATTTGATATATGACAAGCTCTGGACAATGGTATTCTACAGTATTTGTCATCTACAACATGACAAGCTCTGGTTAATGGTATTCTACAGTATTTGTCATCTACAACATGGAATGTTTTACGATATGACCTAATCATTCAAAGAAAATGAAAGTATATCAATATCTAATTTGTATTTTTAAGAAACTCTTCAAAGCTTTGAAGCATAAATACTGAAATCTTAGAACTGACATCACTGAAAACATGCTGCTTGCAAGAGCAGAACAAAAATAAAACAGAAAGCATTGAAAGATTGAAGGATCGTCGCTTGCAAAAGAAAAGTCTAAAGCTATAAACTGTCTAACATCAGCGAGTTAATAAAAAGACCTGAGTGATTAATGAATGGTAAAACATCTAAGTCCGATGTAGATCAGTGCATAATCTGCTAAAAACTGTAGGGACATGGTACAAACAATGGGTTCTAAACACATGGTTTTTGGTAATGCAAACTTTCCTTTGTTCAAAATTTCTGAAAGACTCCTCGAAATAAAGTGTCATGCTGCTTTGCTTTCTGACACTGTCTCGCAGTTGTATTAGGTTCTACTGACAGTAAGTAAAGTGTCCTACTGCTTTGCTTTCCGACACTGTCTCACAGTTGTATTTTGTTCTACTGACAGTAAGTAAAGTGTCCTACTGCTTTTCTTTCCGACACTGTCTCGCAGTTGTATTAGGTTCAACTGACAGTAAGTAAATTGTCCTACTGCTTTGCTTTCCGACACTGTCTTAACTGACCGAACGTGAAAACTTTACAGGTTTATAATGGGATTTACTATGCATGAGAAAGAAACTCCAATACCTCACAATGCAGGAGGTGGAATTTAATCATTTGTTGGAATGTTAAACTTTGTCAGTTGGGGAGTGAGTTTATCAAAACAAAATTAAAAATCATCACAAGAGCTATTAGATATACGGTCATAATTTCACCTCTATAACCAAGGGAGGTAATTTCAGAATTTTAATCTTTGGAGTCTCACCTGCCGCTTTTGCATTGTGTTTTCATAAATCATTGTCGAGTTTTCTAGTCTTGACATTAGTTTCTCTCAACTGAGAGCAAAAAGAATATTTTGTCTTGACAACCAATCTTGTTTTTGATAAACTGTCTGTTTTCAGTAAATAAAGTATCCTACTGCTTTGCTTTCCGACACTGTCTTACAGTTGTATTAGGTAATACTGACAGTAAATAAAACTGTGTTTGGACATATCATCCAAATAGCACTTTCATTTTTGAGATTAGAATTCCTGTTTCTTATTTACTGAGCAACGATGAAGCTGGGTAAGTTAACACAAAAAGGGATTAACCGAAACATAGTCATTTTAGAATTGCTTTTTGTGTTCAGTGTTGAAAGTTATGTCCAACGTGTCTAACGCTTGATGGGCGGACCGACAAGAAGCCCTGCTGCTTTACAACTAATACAAGAAAACTGTACTTACTGATTTGTTAGGACCTGGTTAATGAAGCTATAACTGAAATTGTCTTTACGATAAAATTGGACCATCTTCTAAACAAAAAAGTTATATGTGAGTAAACCGTTTCTTATCTTATAATTGCAAAAGTCTAATTGTCAGTACTTAGGGATTGATTTTCGTAAATTCTAAACTGAAAAGAGACCAGATAATGATGTTCTCCAGTCCTTAAAAAGCCTTGTTATTGGAGACTTTTATTACGTTGGTTAAAAACAAAACATTTCTGACATCTTCAAGACATTGCTATTACAGATAAGAGTTTAACGTGACATCTTTTGTACATTCTTCGGTCATAAGGTAGATTTTACATATGTCTGATAGTCTCGTTGGGAGTTGTCTGACACTTCAAGCTTGACAGGTAGTGCCAATATGTAGTCTGCAAATCTATCGGCATTGAAATTTTGACTAGATAATTATATTACAGTGTATGAGAATTTAACTTCATGAAGAACTGACAATACCCATTTAATTGAAAATGTTAATTTGAAATGCGTTTTTACATTTCTATTAACATTGCTTACTGTGTAATACCGGAATGATGAAATAACTGAAATCATCAGTGAAAGGCTTTGTCTATATTCTTGTCTTTTTACTTTTTAATTCCTTCATTGTATTCAGTAAAGTTGCCAGCAACTGTTCGGGTTTTATATTGTCCATAATACTAACTCTAAGGATGAATGACGTTGGCAAGCCTTCTCAAAGTTTAAGGTTCATGTATGTTTTATTTTATCATTTATCTACACAGAACTACTAACTGACGGACTAAAGACGACTGTTTTTTAAAAGTCTGTCAATTTCCTACATAAAATTATGGGTAGAAATGGAAGCAAAGGGGGCACAGAGTCAGGTGTAGATAAACAAGAAGACTTTAGTGTGTATTTATATGTTAGCTAATTGATCCTTTGTTTAAGTGACAAAAAGTTTGCGCAATAGTACTGAATGTTAAAGCCCAATATTTTAAGTACTCATAATGAGAAAGTTAGGACAAGACAAGAGCAGCTAATGCTCAAATCCATGCACTGAGCCAAACATCACATTTTGTTATGTCCCAAAAGTAAATGCTTATGTTAGTATCTTATTAATCCAACTCTCGAAACATTTAATT
>JAUMHA010397683.1:0-11443 GCA_032359765.1 Saxidomus gigantea | reverse complement strand
TGTTACAATCTGTTACAATCTGTGTCTGAGAATTGTCAGAAGGAGAGAAATTATCTCCACTAATGAGATTACTTGTGTTGAGCTTGATGTAGAACTACGGATCAATTAACAATGTCATGTCTTCTACTTGGCTAATTTATAATGACTTAATAAAAAATTGTTTATACATGTCTGAGTTTCTTTATCTGCGAAAACAGTGTTGAAGTTATATCCATGGCAACAAGAGTTACAATAACATTTTTAAATAGTGATGTAAATCGAAGATTTGTTAGACTTAGTTGTTGATATTGCTGAACACTGTTCACAGATACATGACCCTGGTTACATTCTAGAATTTTAAATGTAGAGGGAAGAGTAGTGTTACATTATAATGTAGTGCTGTTTGCCAACTGTTCTGTTTTTCATTCAAATTATTATGTATTGTTTTAAAATTGTTTTTGAATCAAGCTGAAAGTGGTTTTCATTATTTTGCTAACATTATGTAGAAGTTAAAAGTTGCTCTGTATTTATGCTTCATAAGTTTTGTTCTTAGAGGAGTGTTGCTGAATTTATTTGCATTTATTTTAACCTTTACCCTGCTTTCTAAAATGGACAGGTCCACCATTAAATTTGGACAGTACCATTCTCTGTTCAGGGGGGCTGCACACTGAAAATTTACTGAATGAATAGCTGACAGTGCAAATCATGATCAAACTTCATGGGTGTACATGCTGATCATGATCTGCACTGGTCTGGTGGAAGTTACTGTCACATGTCGCAAACAGGGTAATGGTTAATATGCAGTGAACCACATACTTTTGTTTCTATCTGAGTCCATTTTCATTAAGCATGTATTTATATAAATAAATTTCATATATCACTGCTGAAATTTGGTGGATACATTTCTTCTATTTTAGCATTTTACACTATAACTCCAGTCAAGATTCATTTCAAATCAGTTAACCTTCAAATATCCACCCACAGTGGTACAGGGGATGAAAAAAAATCCCAGATGATTTTATTCTAATAAATACAATAAACTATTCCATTATAAAGTCATTGCTGAAGCTTTTGATTTCTCAGAACAGTTTCTTTCCACTTTGGCTGAGAGGAAAAAATAATCAGTTTTTATACAAGAAATTCCTACTTGTGAAATAAATACTGTGATATTAAAACAATTCTTTTCCACAGTTTATAAAGGCTTTTTCTAATGTGTTTGGTTACGTCTTCATACCGTATTGATTTTGCATCTCGTATCACTCTCAAGTACCTCTCAATATCATCATTCACACTTTCAAATCTTCTTTCACAGTTGTAGACAGAAATACGTCTTCTCTAAGTATGTTGTCCACAGACATGTTTATTTTCAATTTTTGCTTCAGTAACAAATAGCGCTGTTTGTTTCGTAACATTTTTAGATGTGAAACATTAATTACTATGTCAGCTGTCAACTTGAGCACTTATATGCTAGTTAAATTTGCATAGCATTGAAACTGTTGAAAAGGCAGTTTAAAGTTTAGTTTTTAAAATGTAGTTTTTCTTTTGACTGCTGAATTTTACATCTCAGATAATAATAAGGGGTTGGTCGGGGGACTGTACAGATAACTTTGTTACCTTCAAGGTCAAGGTCATAGAAGCTTAAGTATTGATGTCTCAATGTATACATTAGAAAATGTTTTACATACATTTTTTTCCTGTGTGCCCCCTCACTGATTACACAGGCTTTCAATGTGTGACCAGGATCTAAAAAATGGTATACAATATAATATCTCTAGCATTTTTTTGGTCCTGGTCATGCTCCAACAGACTGAGACTGATGCTAGGATCTTTTGTTACAGTACCTCTCTTTGGAACTAGGCTCATGTCTCTGAGATTTGATTGGTCAAATTTTGAACTTCATTCAAATCTAGCCAATCAGAAGTTACCATTCTAATACTAGGCACACATATAATTGTACAGACTTCCCCAGAGAAATGCTATCAACATTTCATTATATAAATAGAAAGAGAATTGTTGTGCCAAATTAACCTTTAATGTGGTTCCTACAGGGTGGATGCAAGTTTTGGTGTTGTTTTTTGTTACTATTATCATGATTTTGATTATGACGTTTTTTTGCGAGTATTTATACCTTTGTAATCATGAAGTGCATAACGGTAATTATTTCTCAAGATCTTGATGGAAAATTCCATGCATTTTCACTTTTGCTTATATAAAAACTGTTTATAATTGCAAATAGTGATTATGAAAGTACTTGCTGTAGGAACTGAAATAGTACTGATAGATGTTTTCAGACATTAATCCTCAAGTCAGCTTTGCAGTCTTACTTGCTTATTTTACTTTATTTACTAGAAGCTATGCTTATAAGAGGCATGTAGAATTATTCTGTTGTAGTAGCTTGCTTTGACTTTTTTTATTCACTCACGTTTTGCATGAATAAGTGGAACCTTATGAATAACTAATATTTTGGAGAGTTTTTTTAATAATTAAATGGATTTGATGGAGAGAGAACTGAGCATAACTACCTATAAAACAAAGGTAAATTCCAGAGATAAAAGTGTATTGAATAGCAAGGGGAAAAGAGTTATTGGAATATAAAATAAGACCGAAGGTGATGCTTTGAACATGAAATAAGAAGGTGTTGCAAATACAATTAATGAGCATTATATCAATAATTTTTATAGTATTTTAAGTATTTCAGAATTACAGTTGATTTTAAAGGTTTCTTGTTTCTTCTTTCATTGTGTGAAATACGTTTATGTAAACTGGTTGTTTTCTATTTTCAGTTGTCAATTCAGCTTCAGCAGAGTAGTGAGTATTGGTCGGAGAAAGTGCGGGAACTGTCTCAACAATTAGGTCAAGCTAAATCTGTTACAGCCAGTCCACGGCGATAGCCTCATCCTCGTCATCTTATCATCCTTCATGTGACACGACCGTCTCAACCATCAAAAATGTACACCATCTCGGACGAGTTCTTGTAGAAACTCAACTTGTGATATTTTAAAGACTCAGTATTATGTGACCTAAGTATGGTTTTGAAGATGTTTTCCAGAGCTTGGTTATAAATTATTCACATGCCATATAAACAGTTACAGAACTGTCTGAATATCTGAATACTATCAGTAATAAGAGTCAGCACCAAAGTTTTATAATCTACTGCTACATAATTATTATTTCTGGACAAATGTATATTTTACAGGAACTTGAATTCTTTCTAGCATTTGAAAGCAACAGTCCACTCTGGAACAATCAAGTTGACAAAATGTGATCTGTTCTAATGCACAAATACAGAGCATCATAGATACACATTTATTTTGGTGCTAATCGAACCATCTTTTATACTGAAACCACCATTTTAGTAGGAAAACCAGTGGAATAAATACATTCATTTTAAGTTCATATTTTTATAGTGAATTGATAAATAGGTTATATCATGTAGCAATTGTTTGTACTTGTAAAAGGTTGGTAACATATACAAATATATCATTGAATAGTTACCATCCTTGTGTTTATTTATTTTTGTACTTTTTGTATATTTGTGCTAAAAGTTATGTGATATGTAGAGTAGATATTTTTCAAACTGCACACAAATTTGTCAAACTGTCTGTGATTTCTTTATCTATATTTAGATATTTATAAATCCTAGGGTTGCTTGCACAGAAAGATTTGTGGCAACAAATGTGCTGTTGTGTGCATTGAGGAGTTATCTTTCTTTATTGCTCTTCAATGAGCACCAGGTACACAGAGGAGTTACCTCCCTGTATTGCTCTTCAGTGTGCCACCAAAGTTTCAACCTGTCTCTTGTGACTAGGAATAATAAGAGATTTGGGGGTATCTTGCAGCTACACCATATTGTATTATCTAAGATATATATATATATATATACATATATGTAGTGTTGTGTAGAGTAGAACTAGGTACAGAAACAATATGAGCTGATAAAACAGTGCTGCAGTGTCATCTTTAGATATACAAGCTTTAGAAAGTGCATGCTCCTGTAGTAAGTTAAATGATTATATAAGTTGTATTTTTTTTAAAAACATAATTGTTAAGGCCTATTTAAAGGAGAATTGGAAAATAAAACGGTTAACTCCAGTGGCTAAAGTATTGTGGGCAAGCATAACAACTGATCATTTGCTATTACAATTATCGTAGTTAAAGGTTACAATTGACTGGAGCCACATAATAAAAGTGTTATTTAATAGCATGTAAAAGTACCAGTATTATTTGGGTCAAGCTAATTTTGTGTCGTGGTTGATTTTGTTTTGGTTTATGTGATCATGACACTGTCATAATGAGTGTGCAGTCGATGTTTTAGTCAGGGTGATATTGGTATAGAATATATTATTGGAAGAGTAGATTTTCTAGATGTGATTTGTTACTCCACAAATAATGTTTTAAAGCTAGATAATGCACCAAAGTTTGCTGTAAAATCAGACAATATTTAGGGACAGTTTCTCCATATGCATTACACCTGGTTTTTTCAAGATAACAAGCTTTGTAACTACTCAAAGCAAGTAAGAAGCTGACAGCTGGTTTAAAGATGGAATGCACCATTCTGTTTGCTATTCACCCCTTTGAAAAATGGGACTGACCTACATGTCGTATTTTACAGTAAATTTTGCGAATGTATAAATGGAGACAAATGATAGAATGGGGCCTTATTACAGTTTGTGTTGTTATAATTTTACACAATTTTACATTGTCATTTCTTATTTATTAGCTATTTCATACTCAATTTTTATGATCGTCTCGCTGTATTTCCCAAACACCTGTGCTGAAGAAATACATGGTATATCAATATTATTCAGTCAACAATGAAAGAAACATGCAATAAAAAATGCATAAATTTTTCATGAATACTTTTAATGATACAGAGAAAACGCATTGTGAGAGTTAACAAAACTGAATAAATAATAGCCATGTACAGACAGGATATACTTAAATGGTAATCCAGTATCAAAACTGAATTTCTTTGAAATATGAGATACATGTATCATTATCAAAATTCAATGTAACAATGCTGAATGTTCAACTACATGTACATTGTATATATGTTTCTCCGAATTATTTAGATATTCTCATTTTATTGAGTCCGTCCTTATATTGTTTTACATGATTGTTTTAATATTTTTAGTTTATTACCGTGATTTTAATTTATTGTACATTTTTTTCTCTCTTATAAACTGGCTGCCATTTAAGAGATATGAAATTAACATAATAGCATTATTTTAATGCATATTGCTTGTTAAATTTGTTTTAAAGTTGGTCAGTTATTTTATCCAGGATTTTCAAGTTGTATGAACAAGGACTTTGGTTTTTTCATGTTTTGAATTTTGGTAGAAAAGAAAATGTTAGGTTGTTTTTTTTTACATAACTTAAGGTTTGTGAAGTAGATATAGATTTGGAAATAGTGAGCTAATATATTCATGTAATTAGAACATGTAGTTCATACAAACAAAACTGTAAAATGAGACCATCTCGTGAAACCAGAATCATTATAAAAACTGAGTTTTATACAATGAAGATCTGTGATTAATTCTCTAGAAAATCCATTTTATTTTTGTGATACAACACATGTATAGTTTACCAATATCTCATGGTTGCTTAGTATTTGTTGCCAGGGACATTTTTGTTTTGTTGTCATAGTATGCCTGAAAATATGGTTTGAATGTTGCACTTTGTACACATTAGTTATTATGTAAGGCTACAAAATCATGTATAGTTTTACAACAGAATTAAATTAATAAATTCTGGTCTTGCACCACAAGATTGGGCAAATATGAAGAGCCTTTGTCTCTTGGTTTTTTATCAATCCCAAAGCAGCATAGTTTTTCTGACTTCCTCATTAAATTCTGATAAGAAGTACATTGACAATATAATATGTACCAGTATCTGTTGATGCCATGCTTTATGATTATAGAGCAAAAATAGTACACAGTTGGAGTGAAAATAGTGTAAGTCTAAAACTGGTATTCTCAATAATAAGACTGTTGGAGAGAGCTTTTAGTTTGTCATTTGTCTAATAATGGAAATATTTGAAGCTTTTTAGGGTATAGGTATTGGAGTTATCTGAAACTATGATTCAGACTTGTACTTTGGCAGTGTAGACCTTTTAGTCATTTGGTCTAGGTTAGAGACTTAAGGGAGATATAACCAATGTCAAACTTAACTAGCCACAGGGACTTGAGTCAATACACTTCCTTATTTATTCAGAAATTTGACAGTCCCATGAGTATTTGACTTAGATAATTTTATGGGAATAAGTATATATCCAAAGTCTTTTTCAACTTGTCTGGAAACAGAATTACCTAATGACTTGTAACCAATCTAGAGTTTGTACTGCTAGAAGATCTCTGAAAACTTACTGGCTAGAAGATCTCTGAAAACTTACTGGCTAGATAAAAGTGGGACAAAATGACCCTATACTTCTTGCCTGCATCTGGATATATTTTTTTTTAATTCCTTGCTAGACTGTAAACAAGG
Organism: Saxidomus gigantea; assembly: GCA_032359765.1. NCBI lineage: Eukaryota > Metazoa > Mollusca > Bivalvia > Venerida > Veneridae > Saxidomus > Saxidomus gigantea. The sequence continues at coordinate 4,981 of JAUMHA010397683.1, read as the reverse complement.
CTTTAGTTCTTTCACTTCTCAAACCTTTTAAACAATGTACAGTGTATTATCCCCAGTGTCACTCCCAAGCAAGAACTTCTTAACACTATTATCATAACAAAGTTAATTACAATAGGTGCTACAGCAATAAAAAGCTTTCGTCATAACCATGGTCCCTCTTTTGATTAGATATCCGACCAGCTTAATTACTTCAAGGCCACCATTCAGCTAAGTTTCTCAATGATACACAGTGTAAGTGTTTCCTTTTTTATCCACATGATATTGTAATATATGGACCCTGAAATAAGTGACCAAACGTTCGCCATGAATAGCCAAACCAAACCCAGATATTGCCAACTTATTCTGACCTAGGTCTGTCTATGTAAGCTCTAAAGGAAAGTGTTAGCGCTTTTGATCATAAACCAATTGTTATCAGCTTATTTTCAAGATCGACGTTTTACGTGTGTAGCATTTTCTGAAATTTTGAGAACAATATCATCTATATAATACAAACATAAAAAGTAGTGATTTTGTATTTACAATTTTTATCTTACATACTGTCTGGGTAGGATAATTTTACAATGACGCAACAGAAGAGTCTACTTTTATTGGGGTAAACACATTATCTTAGAACAAGGAGAGCACTAGGCGTAATTAATGTCAATATATATTATATTGTTCATTATATACTGTCGCTGTCACTATAGTGCAGTAGGTAACAATGACTCCAGTTGCTGATTATTTTGGTAGTGTCGAACAGGAGTTCATATAGGGAGTAGGGACATGTACATTCAAAATTTTACTTTCTTTTTTCAGTAAGAAAGTTTTAATTTATTTCTTCTTTTTTTGTTTCATTGATATGTTAACTTCTATTAACATTTTTAATTCATGTTTTTTTCTCATTATGCTTAGAACAAATTAATCAAATAAAGATCAAATTTTGCCTTTATTTGACAATTCATCAAACAGCAACAGTTCAAAGGAATAATTAATGTACCTTCATTTGTCTTTGACAAAACATCATAATTTTGGTAATACTATTTTAATGTACATATTCCATTACATGAGATACCAGCAAGCAAGAAATGTTGAATACAAGTTCGCCGACAGCATCAGTTCATGCCTTCCTCTACCTGAACCAGAGGCACTGAAAACAGTCCTTTTCAGGGCTAAACTGACTCTTAACGGGGTCGACAGGCCATGATAAGAGCGCCTCCTTGTAGAGTGGCCTAGATGTGGCATAATGAAAATGAAATTCTTGTGTATATTTAGGTCTTATCATTTCTCTCTAGCATATAGCATGGTATTAAAATCAAAAACAATTACAGTAAAATTGTGCTTTTTATTTCAATGCTATTCATCTGTCATAACTGAAAGCTCATCTTTGCCATTCTGTTATCGCTCATACTAATACTGCATTAAGTCTTTTATGTCATAATTTTAGGAAGGATCTCTAAATATTTCATCTTCTGAATAACATTTTTATTGATGACAATAATAAACAACATGTGCTTTGTTTCTTTAGCTGTACCAATTAACGTGCCGATAACGACACACTAAATAATTCATCCGCATATTAATTCCGGTTCGCTAAGGTTGCTGTCTAGGGAACCGGCTCCGGTTCGCTAGACACTTCTTTTGAAAAAAACGTCTATATCTACAGAATTAAAATTTTACCTGAAGTAATACTGAAATAATTCAATGAAAAAAAATATTAAGCTTCAATGAGGATCGAACCAGTCCTTTAAATCTTTATTTTAAGGCGCTACCCACTGCGCCTTCGCACTGTGTTCACTTTAACCTGGAGCAATAAAATTAACCCCCGATACTGGGCCAGTGTTTTTTTATTTGTCGTTACTTGAACCCACCGCCACTTTTTTTCGTATTTTAAAAAAAAAAATATATAATTTTTTTATTATTTTTTTCAAAATTTTGAAATCGCGAAATTAGAGGTCTGTTTCTACACCTTATAACGTCCAGAAGCTGCATTCTTCAAGTGAATTTTTCAGACTGATTTAAGACCGAAATGTATATTTCCCCCATTTTTGACAAAAATTTCTCTCAAAATGAATGCTGACAAAAGTTTTTGATTAAATTAATAAAATGCTAGCCAAAATTGTTATAAATGTAAGTTTCCATCAATAAAAATGTTTCATAATTATTTCTTGCACTTATTTGATACCTTACAATTGAAATAGTCAGCCGAAAATCGCCGATTTTTTCATGTGTTTAAACACAAATGCTTGCTGTTTTGTTACTGACACCAGTATTTTTTATCTTAAAATTTAGTTATTTTTTCATTGCGATTTTGGGTGAATTTTCGGCCACATTCCCCCCTAAAATAATACATTTTATCCCTCAATTTTTTTACCAAACTTCCCCTCAGACTAGTGACAAAATTGTTTGACTTACCTTAAATGCTGATAAATGTTTTGATCAATTTAATCCAATGTTGGCTAAATGTTTTATATAAATGCAACTTCCCATCAATCAAAAAGTTTCAGAATCATTTCTTGCAATCACTTGATACCTTACATGTGAAAATCGCTGATTTTTCGTTTGTCACCTATTTTCGCAACCCCGATTTCTGTTATTTGTACAAAGAAAATGGTGAACCAGGAACGTAGATTCTACGTTCCTGGGTGAACACAAGACTAAAAAAAGACAATGTTTTGAAAATAGCAGTATTCGTTTTATTTATGTGTGTTTTCACACCAGTGCCTGTTGCTTTGTTACACCAGTATTTTTTTATCTGAAAATATTATGTTAAATTTCTGTTTTTTCTCTATAAAATTTGGAAAAGAAATATGTAATAAAAGTCAACAAATTTTCACGGGCATTTTGCTCGGGGAGGGGGGTGTTCTTATGTCGAATTTTTGAAGAGAAAGCAGGTCCACGATGAAACAAGGTTTGTCATGTATAAAAAAGATATCTTTTTTTTTCTTCCTCCGTACGGAGCTTTTTAATTTCACACTTCGAGTAACAAGAAATAAAATAATTCTGGCCTAGTATATATTCGTCCCAGCTATTACTCTTTCAGTCTATATACATGCTCTACCTGTTTACGCAATGCTGTACACATATATCTGTTACGTCACTGTCAAATTATCCAAACTGTCTAAATATTTAGCAAAACGAAAAATAACAATTAAAAGAAATCAATAAACTCATTTAGAGGCCGCGCGACTTGCCCATGATACAAGATACAACTTTTTTATTTACAGTCGGATGTTGCTTATATACTTATCTATGTTAGGTCGATTGTGAAACAAGTTATTCAACTTATATTAATCACTCTCGACAACTCATTCCTGATGGTATCCATCGCCCGAGGTATACAAATAAACATTAGATAAGAATAGCTATAGACCGACATACATATCGACAAAAGAAAATGGCATACAAACATGTACAAGAGATATACCGGTAGTCAATGATCACCAATTACCTTATTATCCATTAATATAACAAGTGTCTACAAAGAAAGAAATGTGGTAATTACATGGCACTGACATAACGCATATTAAGGACAATTAAAATTAAAGCCACAATATGGATTACGTAAATTTATTTCAGTATATCAGAAAAGATGTATAATGATGCTGTGTGAAAGCTGCTGGTCTAAACGAATGTTTAATAACAGGTTTCAAATGAACCCATTTGCGTAGAGGTGCAGAAAATTTTCTCTGTTTTTCATACGTTATAATATTTTCTTTAAAATATAGTCAACCATAGTTTTACCACGACATATCATCGTGAGTTGCAATGTCATTGTATGCATGAATCGAGTAGGACTTTAAACTACATTGTATGGGGGAGGGGCGGGGGGATCTATAGCTCACTATCGTCAAGGTCCGTATATTACGGACCCTGCTATTGTAGAATATTAAAATGATGAAAAATTACAATGAGTAGAAAGAGGGAAACAATGTAACGTATGAAAGGAGAAGAGCAAAAAAAAAGATAGCAGAAAACATAGAGTGATCCGATTTTTTGGGTGGGAAATATGCGAGGGATAATACAAAAACAGCAAGTGTAGGTAATATAAAGAACCCAGAAGGACAGCTAGAAACCGATGATCGGATCGAAGCAACACTACTGAATAATTATTTTCAATTACGAAAACAAAGAAAATGTACCAGATTTCGAGAGAGGCAATGTAAATTAAACTCAAAATACAATAACGATATAACTAAATAATAAGCAAAGCCTTAAAATTAGATCCAAATAAAGCTCAGGGGCACGATAATATACATCCAACAATCCTAAAAGAATGTGCTGAGCAAATGACACCATAATTATAGAGACAGTAAACGAAGGAAGGGAATCTATCACAGGAGTGGAAAGTGGCAAATGTATGTGCAATACACAAGTGAGGTAGCTGTAAAAAAGTTGAAAATTAAGACCTCTCAGTATCACAGCAATATGTTGTAGAGTATTTAAAAGAAATAATCAAAATATGTGAAAGAAATGATCAGAATATGTTGTAGAGTATTTAGAAGAAATAATCAGAATATGTTGTAGAGTATTTGGAAGAAATAATCAGAATATGTTGTAGACTATTTTAAAGAAATAATCAGAATATGTTGTAGAGTACATGTATTTAGCATTAATAATAAGAATATGTTGTAGAGTATTTGAAAGAAATAATCAAAATATGTTGTAGAGTATTTGGAAGAAATAATCAGAATATGTTGTAGAGTATTGGAAAGAAATAATCAGAATATGTTGAAGAGTATTTGAAAGAAATAAACAGAATATGTTGTAGAGTATTTGGAAGAAATAAACAGAAATGAGATCGTTCAACTTTTCAAAGAACAAAACATGACATCGGCTCACCAACATGGATTCCTTTTCCTGCATCACACAACTGCTAGAAAATTGCAGAGACTGGTTTGAAGCAATAAATAATGGGAAGGATATATATTCACCCAAAATGAAAACTTTACACTTTTATTATACAAATATTTAACACAATATTAAATCAATGTATTTCACTTTG
>JAUMHA010397672.1:0-11444 GCA_032359765.1 Saxidomus gigantea | reverse complement strand
GGGCCATCTTGGCCCTCTTGTTTAAGTTTTCTCTATATAAGCCTATGTGCAATGAAGTCACCTACCCCCTCCTGGGAAGGGTTTATTTTCACGGTCATGATTTGAACAAACTTCGTAGAAGTCAAATAGGCATTTCTACATGCCACATGTCTAATCTCTAGGCCTTGTGGTTTCAGAGAAGATTTTTTAAGTTTTTCCTATATAAGCCTATAGATGTAAAACCAAGTGACCCCTGGCGGGTTCAATTTTGACCCGTGGATCATCATTAGGTCCACTAGATAATGCTACATGCCGAATATCTAAGATCTAGGCCTTGTGGTTTCAGAGATGAAGATTGTTAAAGTTTTTTCCTATTTGTTGCCATAGCAACCAGAGTTCTGCTTGGAATAGAACTTTTTGAACAACTTTGATAGAACCTCATGCAAGGAACATATCTGCAAATTTTCATTAATATTGGCCCTGTGGTTTCAGAGGAGATGTCGTTTGAGGTAAATGGTGGACGGACGGACGACGTACTACGTTCAACGTACGACGGACCCCGGACGGTGAGTGATCCTAATAGCTCACTCTGGCACTTTGTGCAAGGTGAGCTAAAAAGAGTTCACATGAAGTTACATGTAATATGTTTATTTAGTTATAGCTATTTTGTTCATGATGGATATTTATATGTTACATACTTTTTTTGACCGAATGCTCAATTTGAGCTATAAACTAGTCAAGATGACTGTCGTGCCTAAACAAAAATGTTTATTTCCTCAATAAAATTCATTTTCAATATTGTTCTTTGTAGTTTTATATGAACAGATATGATGATGTCTTATTTCCATACAGACGTAAGTCCTACTTGGACATAATTTGTTATTTCCAAAGCGCCGTATGTCAAAGTGGCACTGTGGATTTGATGAGTAATGCACTAAAATGTTAGAAAGACGTATAATATTTTTTGTTGTTCTTCTCTAAAATTAAAAGTATTTCTGTAACATTTATGAAAATAGAGAACTAAGCAGGTCAAGATAATAAGGAGCTCCCCCAGAAAATATCGAAGAAATCCGTTTTTTTACGAAACAGTTATTGACACTCAAATCTTTAAACGCTTATTTTCTCAAAACAAGCAAAATGGTACTTACGTCGGTGTAAAATTAAGCCGACGTACTGTCAGCTTTAAAGAAAGAACCTGCATTTCTCTCTCTTATCTAAAGGTATTTGCAGAGGTTATCCGCTAGTAATGAAGAAATTCAGAAAAAACTGAAATTTTGAAATGTAACATGTATAATTAAGTTATTTTCAGAAATTCCCATTATTTTGGTCACCTCAACTTTCAAGGGAGTCAATTCTTTCAGCAAAGAGAAGTAATTTTATCAACAAAATGTTTCAAATATCACTTAATGAAGTTATTTTCAATATTACTTAAACAAGTTACAGCCCTGTCTGATAAATAAATTATGATATGATAGTTATATTGATTGAAATGATAAATTGATCAGTTAAAAGTCAGGGCTTCAATTGTGAAGAATACATTTGTTTACAGTTTTGAGACTGTACAACTCAAATAACCGAAGTGTATCAAGTGAACTCGATAGTTATATCCCCTGAATTTCGAGTAAACTGAATGTATTACACCTATAATCTATAGAAAATGAGCTATTTGTAAACTGTCCGTCTGATATGGTTGCTGCTGATATTGTCACAATAAATAAATCATTGGAAAGCTTATGATTTTAGTTTTCTAAAGATATGCAATTTGATACATTGTATTTAACCACAAACATTGAATCACTTGCTTAACCTGACCATATATTGGGAATTTTACATAGATTAGTAAAATGTATAGTTATTATAACCCGGTAACATTTACTCGATAAAAATGGAAGGGAAATAGCCCCGTTTGAAAATGTAAAGCCGTGTGTCAGTCAGATTTTGTGATTTTTTTACATCAAAATTAGAATAAATTTTAAATGAAAGCCCCTTGTATACAAAACGTAACAGATCCCTGAAAGAAACATTTTCTAGGAAATAACTTAAGGTTTTTAAAGTAAATTATAGTGCAACAGTATTTCCTTCGGAGGCTAGTTTAAAGGTCTATTACTAACAGCAGGAGGGGGGGGGGTGTAAATATCAGGACAACACAGACTGTACACATACATATGTTACTATCAGGACAACCCTTACACGAGTAAAATTATAAACTCGAGACACAACTGTCCACAAATTTTGACCTTTAACCATTTGTGTAAACTTTACTTTTGAGATAGGAACCTATGTGTTTACCTTTTGCATTCAGTGACTGTACTCAACTACCTTATGAAGTATCATAGCTGTGAATGATAACTGAGAAGTGGATTTTGACAAAACTGAACTGAAAGTTCATAGTTTGTACAACTTTTAATGTCATTCAAAAGTTATGGAATATGCCCATAGGGTTGATTGTAGTGTGCCAATTGATTGATTCGGATTTAAAGTGGCACTCAACAGCTAAGGTCATATGACAACATCCAGCTTTCATGGAGGAGGAAGACCTTGGGTGCCAATTTTGGCATTATTTCAGTCACGAGCGGGCACCTGGGTAGAACCTAGATAGTTTCCAGACATAAAAGAATTCGACCCAAGTAGAGCACAAACCTACAGCGGTGAGGGACAAGTGATCATCAGTCAGTGACCTTAACCACTCGGCCACAGATGCCAATGTATGATGCCAAGCAGTTATTGTCTGAAGTTTCAAGGCTTTTATGGTAACCGAGAAAGTGAATTTTAAGAAAGCTTAACCAGCTTTAAGACGACAGTGCCGACTGACTCCAAGAAGGTTATGACAATGGCTCTTCTGTTTTTCATAGAAAAGCTAAAAATGGATAAATCAATTTTTTGTTATAAATTGATTCAGTAAATACATATTGTAGAACCAGTACTTGCAGCTTACATTAACTATCCCGGTGAGTGCTTCCAAAATACTGCGAATTGCAATAAACCGGGTCTATTGCGCACCCCTAGTCATTACCAGCCTGTCTACCATGCTGTTTCAACTTCTCATAACTTGTCTACAACAACAACTGAATGTTTTAATAGCAGGCTATTAGCTTTCATATTTAACATATATTAGACACTAGTAGTATTTCGTAACAAGTTATGATAATAATAATAATAATATTATAATGATGATGATGATGCGGTGAAGATGATGATGATGATAATAATGATACAATATAATTAACATAATTAACGAAATATCGGCATTTAAAAAAAATCTAGTTATAAGAATTATCATTTGAAAATCTAAATGAAATTTAAATTTTTTTCCCTACACATACTTAATTTTCTATGCAATTGTCCTAAGGTACGCGTTGACTTAATCGAGTACGAGTTGACTACGGTACGAGGTGACCAGGTGACTGGATACCGTGTAGCCTTCTATAAAGATGTGACAATGTCATCACTTGGTTTTATTCTGTTTTGCAAGACAGATGGTAGCAGATTAGGAATATATTTGCCTAAGCACTTACCAATTCACAAAGGCATTTAGTTCGGCATATTTTGTCAAATATAAACGCTGTCAAACATGCATCTGCCTAAATGGCCGGCTATATCATCTTGATGTTGATTGGCTGCACGGTTAGTATGCTAATTTGATTGGCTGCACGGTTAAACCCGGTTCTGCGCGATACACGTTTTATTCATAGTTCTGATTGGCTACACGGTTAATCGAGCGTGAACCGTGAAGCGTGTGCCGTTCGTGTTGCACGCGAACGAAACCGTGTGCGCGGAGAACCCAAACGCAGGCGCCACTGTAATACTATGAAGCAACGACAAAGTATGCAAAAATACAAAAAGAGAGTACATGTATGATGTCAGAGAGAAAGGCGAGTGTATGAGATATATATAGGGTTCTCGTAGTATATATATAGACTTCTCGTAGTCTATTAGGTAGGAGTGAAAAAACATCTCGATAACCATTTTGTTTGAAGATGGACCATCATTTGGATATTCCACGTGGACGTGCTGTCTCCTTATACAAAGAATGTGTTGAATGGAATAAATCGTTATTATATCTAGACAGACCATGTCTGTTAAATGGTCCGACTAAACACTGCTTCCAAAACATTAAGGTTTCTCTAGTTGTTCTCAATAATTTTGTCTAAATCTATTTTATGTCGATGTCATAAAATTTAGATAAATCAATTTGTAACATCCATATCCGTTTGATGTACTAGTAAATTAAACAACTGGTTATCAGCCTCGTTGTTTTGTCTTTTTATCCTCTTCAACTATGTAACTCAGACTTAGAGTGAAGCCAGAAAATAATATTGCAACATTTCGCTTCTATCGTATTCAAACTCTAAGTGCCCTTTTACGAAAATTCGACAATTACGTCATAGGCAAGCTAAATCGGTTTTCGATTGCGTAGTTAATCACGTTTTTGAATTAGATACCATTTGGTGTATCAACGTAAAGAAATAGAAGTCACGTAAAACTAGCCCCAAAAACCACCTAACCTAGACAAAATTGCTAAAGTATTGTTTTGTATATTTTCAAGTTGCCCAATGCCTAAACTATTACCAGCACAAAATCACACGTCAAATACTTAAAATTGGCGTCCAGATATAGACGCTGGCATCTTAACTTTTTATATACCAATATTTTTAGAAAGATAATTTCTCTTCATTTCAACTGTGTATACAATTTAATTATTGAATGTCTAATAGAAAATACATTTGTGGACAATTAACAGGCATAATAGCTTTAGTAAAACATTCAGTTCCTCTTTTTAAGCAAAATATATTAAATGAACGGGTAAAATGAACTCACCCACTTTTAAAGAATACAGTAAATAACAAAATAGTTCATACAATTTCAATCTTTATACCTCAGAGACAATACTATAGTAAAAATATTCCTGACAAACTGATTTCTGTAAACCATTATTTCTAACCTTTCGAGCAAAATTAATTAATTAAAATGGGGTAACATTACCCCACCCACAATTAAAAGATACAGTCAAGTGCAAAATAATTCGTAAAATGTAACTATTAAAGTTGAGTCTGTGTTACATTTCATAACAATGTATTCAACTAATTGTATTGCTTAACTGAATCGTTACAAAACAATATGAAAATATAAAATTAAAAATGTATTTGAGTTGTTGTAATCCTTGAACATAAAATACTCAAAGATAGCGCACACCTTCAACTGAAATTTTAGTCGCTAAAATCGCTAAAAAAGGTTTGTATTTGTTCTATATTGTTTAGAAAGTAGAAAAACTTGCACATTGTTCAACGTTGGAAATGTTTTTCTCCAAAGATTATAAGGTTAAAGGTAAAAGATTGAACTGGCTCGGTAGCCTAGTTTAATACAAATGGTAACTTATTCCGACCTCTACCTAGAAATCATTGAGACAAAATTTCTACCATATTTGTGATACATAGATGTAAAAGTTTGCTTTAAGGGTGTTCAGAATGATTTTCTAATAGAGTGGAAAATCTAGTTTTTGACCAAATGTTGATTTATCTCGACACAGATCTAGAACATTGTGACCAGTTTTATAATGTATAGACGCTTATTACTTTGTTGTCCACAGAGCTCTACTTTGACCTCACCCGGTAATCTAGTTTGTCTGTTTTTCATACGGAAATTCAATTGATTTCACTCATCAAGACATGCACTTTCGCTGATTTTTTTGTGGATCGTATATCAAATTTTGTACATGTATTTAGTGTGTTGAGAACAAAAAAGTGTTTTAGTTTCCTAGTAACATAATTTCCTTTAACTCTTCGATACAAACATCCTGATTTCTTTCTCTCAATAATTGTCCATCTAACCAAGTTTCGGTTTAGCCACAAGAGCACCAAAATACCAGTTTATAACAATCTATACATTTGGACCTCCAAAATGTCCAACATAAAGCGTTAGCAGCATGGTCAGTAGCCAGAATACGGATTTCATATGATTAAAACAGCCACCCAGAACATTATGAACTTACGAGACCTTAAGAGGGTTAATGCTAATTTCAATAATCAAACCACTTACTGTAGTAGTCAACAAAGTCTTACAAAAAAGTAAACCACTGTTTTTAAATAGATCACTTTATTTTGACAGCTATCACTGTTTTAATCTACAATCATTAAATGACGTTATATAGTTTTTGTAAGATGTAAGCATTATATAAGGCGATTCATCAATGAATTCATGATAGCATAAAAATAACGTATTCATAAACTGTTCTGGCCATCATAAAATAGATGCCAAATAACAGCATAACACATAAATTGTTTTTGATGTCTACTGTCGTTATTTATCATTACTAGTCTCTCTATGTATCTGTACACCTTTCATGTCACATTGGCTGGTCTTGAAACATTACTTCTCTCCCTTTTACGATTTAAAGTTCAACTCTAGTAGCTTAGAGATGGCCAAAAAAGCTTAATGTTAGCAAACTTGTGTGAGTTGGGCAATCATTCTCAAAACCACATGTGCTAACGCAGCAATAAACTGAAGAAAAATATATAAAATTAAGTGTGGTAAAGGGTGTTGTCGTAAAGATTATCATGTATGCATTCTCTTTGCTATTTTATTTATCAAAAGGGTGAACTAAACCTGTTTCTCGAAAATATGTGACAAACAGATTGAACATACGTGCTAGGATTTACGTCAAATTGCAACAACTTGTCCATATGCTGTTTTTATTTATGACTCTGTATGCTATAGCAGACAAGATTTTAAATTGCATTGAGTGATATAAATTTATATTTATGAACATGTACACACTGAACCACTTATTGCTATCAGATAAGTGTTGTTTTTTTTCAAAGAAATGAGAACATGGCTGTGTCTATTAGCTGTAGGTCATCTAACAGTATGAGATAAGTAAATATACAAACGAAACTGGTTTAGTTACTTCGTAGAATATACCCGTGCCTTTGTATTCTGTTATCGTAGTTAAAATAGCTAATTTCAAATTGAATGCCATAAGATTTTACAAGTAATTTATAACTACATGTAAGCTATAAGTTTCGTACAGACACGTCATTATGAATAATCCATTATTAAACCAACACGTGCGACAGTAATGGTTTCAAGTGTTATTTCATCAATTCTAACGCACTACCGATGTAACGACGTTTCTGATTGGTTACGTCATTTAAATAAAAGCGACGTTTAAATGACGTACAGTCGCACTTATTGAACCGTATAGTAACTTTGACATACAGTTTTTAATGATCTCAAACAGTTTTAACAGCTCCGGCTAACGCCGTAAACATTAAAATATGTGCGAGCATTAAACACCATATATACAAAATATCAAAATTACAAAACAGTTTACCCTATATTGAAGATGCTCAGGTAATCTCATGGTGATGTGTAGTTAACGTTATAGGAAATACGGCTGGGAACAACGAGAGATCTCGAGTTGATTCGGGCCCTCGTGTTATTGATGCTCAAGTTTTACAGTATAACGCAATATTTTTATACTGATACTTGGCATAACGGAGTCCATATTTTTGCATTGTTGGTGGTGTAACTTTTTAAAAACAAAATATTTTGCAACACGTTTAAGTAAAGCGCACAATTTATTCATTATTTTCAAGCTTGAAATTCAAAATGAAAAAGAAATCTCAATCGCGCAACTTGCACTTTTTTCACAAATGGTTTTAGCGACAAATTAAGAAATTAAATTTCATTAAAATGGCATTATTTCAACACGATATTTAAATGCGAAAATATGAGTATCAAGACTATTTCAGAACTTTTTGATTTTTTTAAATCCTGTAGGTAGCAAAGTTTTATCAAAAACTTCTTTCAGACACATATACATTGTATACACAACTGTTTTCTTATCAACCTTGGCGAGTGACATCGCGATCTCTCCTGTTAAATAAGGGATCTTGAAATACAATTCTTTCTTTATAATGAGATTGATATAGCCGATAAACCAAGTCAGATGTTAAGCTGTACTTCGTGCTGGAACGTCGTCCCATACATGCACAAGTACGTTACCTTGGCATTAAGGTATTGTTTTCCTATTAAATTGTGTGACACACGAAAATACATCATAAACAACTTTAAACAATTAATGCTTTCAGTGTATTTGACAATGCTTTGCGTATTTCTTTGGTCTAAAATGCGATATTAATACAAATTCGTAAGTTTGCAATTTAACTAGTCAAAGCCTCCGCTAGGTTTATAAATGAGCATGTAACACAAAATAAAATTGAATCATAGGTACTTACCATTAGAATTAAAACTCCATCTGATTGATTCGCACGGTATAAATAAAATAAATCAATGCCAGACTGCACTTCCGAAAGTTGTCCGCCATCAAAACTTTAATTTATGGCGTCATAAAATCAACTATGGGGCGACGTTTGCACTAATATACAGCTCACGAAAAACACGATTTTCCAAAGCTTTTATTTATCAAATGCAAGAAATTGGCATGGTGTATCAAATGTGATTTTTTTCAATGGCTACATGGGACTATCCTCTAATGCCCTCATAAATTATTTTGCAATTTTGTCTTGGTTCCGAGCTTCCTGTACTGGACTACTTGTACTAGGTGATAAATAAAGAATCAAATAAAGATTTCTACAGATTAGGATATATAGTGAATCTTTGCCATCTACAAGTGCTCTTTAATTAGTATCATTATTAATAATGACGACACAAAACGCCAACTATAGATTGTACGACGACTTTAATCTAACAGAATAACCATCAAAATTTACCGAATAGTGGTTGCTATGCTTTGGAGAAAGGGGAAAGCCGGATAGTAAATAAACCAATCATATTTAATCTTTTACTGGTGTTCAGCTAATCAACCAATACAGCCAATGGGACTATTTTGTCGGTCACGTGGCATTAATGGAAATACAGTAGAACCCTGTTAAAATCAATATGAACATATAGAAGAACTGTCCGAAACAGCTGTGAAAAAAGATTTACTTAAAAAAACAATAAGTACACAAGAATCTTCTACGGCATAAAAAGGGACACTGGCTAAAAGCTTATAGAAAATAAAGAGGATAAGATATAACACAATACCCAACTATAAGTATTGGGCTGTGACATAAAGCACAATGGATGAGAGAAGTGAACAGACTTCTGTTTAAATTAAGTGGAAGATGGTGGAGGTCATTTTGCGTATACATATATGGTGTACTGTAGATACAGTGGCGCCTGCGTGTAGGTTCCCCGTGTTTGCGTGAAACAGCGTGTTGCACGCGTGTTGGAAACGATCATGTTGCACGGTATGTTACTGCGCATGCTCGGCGTGCAGCGTGTAGAACCGTGCAATTGCTAATGTGCATGCCCAGCGTGCAACGCAAAGGTAACCGTACAATTGCTAGTGCGCATGCCCAACGTGTAGTCGCTTAACGTGAAACGTGCAAGCGCATTTATCAGTTGGCTACATGTCTTGCTCTGGATAACACCTGGTCAATTTCAGCATATTTCAATCAATCACCTGCATTTTTCGCCAATAGTCGTACTTTTCCTATCATCCAATCAACCTCGCCGATGCAAAAGGAAGTCGGTAATCGGCATGTTTAGATTTTATCCAACGAAGTATGGAAAATAGCCAAATATTTTAAAATGCAAACATCAGCCCAAATAACAATTATATACGAAAGACAAAGCCTCTGTGCCGAGCTGATTTTGTGACAGGAGATATTTACAGTGGCACAGAGGTGACATGCACTACTCTTTTTTTTAATTACACTTCTCTTTTTTTGTGTCGTTCCCTAATCTCACTTTTTCCACTTCAAAGGCAGGGGCAGAACGATTTTACAGGTTGACATGAGAGTAATAAAATATAAGATCTGTGAAATGGGTCACACTGAAACGCCAAATTAATCAGTCTTGTCGTTCCCACTACTGGCATGAGACCAGTTTCTAACTACGCGTTATCATAGGTTTTGCGTAACTCTTCAGAATGGGAATATCATACAGTTTCGAACACTGTCATCCAAACATTAGCAGCAAACAAAATTTCATTTTCTAAAGATAAGTACTTACAAAGAAATTCTACATTTTACCTCTGTCACTGAATGTGTTTACATGTTAACTTGTGAGGGATTTGCGCATGCGAGGGAGAGTAGAAACACCGGAAAAGTGTGCCCACTCTAAATGGCAGTTTCCCCCGAAAAATAGACGAATTTCTAAAACTCCTCTTAAATGCTTAATTTGCGATAAACTGATATCAATTAATTTTTTTAAGTCAAACCGTGCTTATAAACAAAAATTGCTTGCAAAACATAGCACAGGTAAGTGTTGATAAATGATAACACAGTGATGTACAACATTGAACGGCAAGGAAGGAATAATAGACATACACTCGTTATGAGCGTCGGATAAGCAGGGTAAGAAAGTTACACTTTAGGAAATAAAAGTTATCGCAGATTAAATCATTTATGATTCCAAATCTGTTCGAGATGAAATTATGTCGGAAACTGGTACTGTACCTTAACTAATTAACACTACTTACGCTATCCTTTCAGAGCATGCACGAAAGATACTGATCTTGTTTACATTATTGAAAATGGGATAGACTTAAATTTGTAAATGTGTAGATGACTTTTGTTTACAAGATGCATTTAAAAATAAATATACAGAAAACCTCGATTTTTTGTCGGAAACTGGTCTCTTACCAGTAGATACTTACAGGAGGGAACAACTTAGTATGCCGTGGTAACGAGTTACTAAGTGGTTGGCATGACATCAATAAAAGAGAAGTTAATGTTACTTTTGCAATTTTTTGTTTAGTGGCTTGACTCCAACAGGACCCCAATTTATTTTGAATGACATTAATTTTAAATATTTTTTATTCTTTCGCACAAAACTTTAATAGGACTTTAGTACTGGCAAACCTATACTTTATATTCTGATGATAAACACTGTCGACCACTAAAATGTAACCTTGGACACTTGGATCCGAACCGTTGTATATATTTTAAAGTATGTATGTAATTAATATTTAATCGTTGGTACCGGATAATCCATATGACCAACGCCCCTAGAAGAGGTTAGTTATTTTAAGTGTTCGGAGGATACTGCAAGATACAGAAAGCGTCCCAATTCCAGAGACACTCTAGGTTCTTTTACATGCCAGGTGTATTAACAACTCGGTTTTAAGTCACGGTTTTAAGTCTTAAACTCGGTTTTAAGTCTCATCCGAAAGACTGTTTCGGTAGTAATTGTAGTTGGTCAGCCCCGGGAATCAAACCCACCACCCTGAGATTACAAGTATCATGCTATACCTATTGAGCTAACCGGGCTAACGTTTCTGTTAGTCTTTCAAATTCCCAAATGCAATCGTTACGGTGTATTAATCAAATATATGTAGCTATAATGTCCTCCTGCAAGGGATTAAGGAGTAACATGTTTTACATACCAAAATTTATGACAAGAGGGATGATTTTAATTTTAGTATTGTAAATTTCCCCCATTTGGATGGGGATGTA
>JAUMHA010397661.1:0-11445 GCA_032359765.1 Saxidomus gigantea | reverse complement strand
AACATCAACAACGACACAATCAACTATCATTTTATCAGTCCAATTTTTTTTATATCTAAAGCACCAACTTCAAATACTAATGCGGCATAATCATTAATTTAACACAGCAACCAAAAATTGCTTTTATAGAACTGTCACCAAAAATACACTTTGTGCAGTAATATGCGCATACTGTCACTTTAATATTTTACATTTTAATGTATGAAAATACTAGTACATGTATGTAATTTTTGTCCTTGTTATGTTTCAAATAGGAGTTTGAGAAGGAATATGAAGAATGTACAGTGCCAAAGCGAGCAAAAACAGTTCAGCCAATCTGCGGGTATGCTTGTGTAAGTGTAGCATCATAATTTTTATTAGCAGTTATACATGGTATTGTGGTCTTTGTAGTGTACCAACTAAATTTATCAAATTGGTTAACCTTTTCTAGCATTTTTAGACCACTCTCTAGACCACTGTCTACAAACACATTGGATATTAACTTCATAGATGTGTCGGTATTGATGTCCCTTTTTGATTTTGGGGTCTGTGTCAAAGGTAAAGATCACAGGATGTTACATGATCTTTACACAATGGCAACAGAAGTAATGCCTATAAGCAGAATATTTATTTACCTATCTGTTACACAGTGATCTCCCTTGCAAATGGAATTTATTTATATACAAAGATCAATTCATAGAAGAATTTCCTTCACAAAGACTATGGACTTGGTCGCTGCAACATCCTTATGGGATCTCTTGTTGGATTTCCATCAGACTTTCGAATTATCATCATTTCCAAGCCTAGTTTGTCATGCATTGAAGGATTTTACAATAACTCGGCACAAATGTTCTGTACACCAAGATGATGTGTTGCATGCAAAACCTATGTCTCTACCTCAAAGGTCAAGGTCACACTCAAAGAGTTTGTAGGTAATTGAATCCTCTGTATATTCACAATCCTCTATATATGCAGTGTCTAGACTGTAAGTTTCTTATGCATTGAAAAGTTTGCTGTGAATAGCAGTTCATTCCATAAGAACAATATTAAGCCATTAGTTACTTTTATTCTTTCTTTTTTTCATAATACCTTTCTGCAATACTTCAGAAACCACTTTGGGGGCAATTGTCACTTTTGTGTGACGGCTATTGTTATTGATATCATTTTATAGTATGAAATTTGAAAAATGACATTCATTATAATTGGGCCCTTTTTGAAAGCAAACCAATGTTACCAAACTGATCTTTAACATGTAAAAATACTTTTTGTTTAAGGTGGATGCATGGCTTTAGGATGAAAAAAATCCAATTCTTAATTTCAAATATAAGTGCTTTTTCTTTTCTACAGAAATCAAGTCTGAAGGGTAATAATGCATGTTTCTAGTTTTGTTTTTGTTTGGCTTGTTATTAAATACTATTGTTAATATTTAGATTTCCAGCATTCCTGTATGCAGTGTTTACAATTTTTGTTAGGAATGTCAGCGCATTAGTTTTAGTATACAGTCAACATTGTATTAAGAGACCACTCAAGGGACCTTCAAAAACCGGTCTCTTAATAGAGTGGTCTCTTAATAAAATTTGTGATATTCAGGCGCGTAGCCAGACATAATCCCATGGTAAATTTGTGTTTCATAAATGCAATTAAAATAAGTTTTAAACGTCCAAATTATTTACATTATATTTGGCTTTAAAAAAAATGTGTGGGGCTTTGCCTCCAACACCTCCCTTACAGAAAACTGGGAGTACTTCGATTGTGTCCCTAGCTACGCCCCTGATATTACACTAGACATGTTATTTTGAACTGTTAATAAAACATGGATATATCATTTTGGCAATATCTGTGTATTTGTGTTCTTAACATTAAATTTTATAAGAAGCAATTATTGATCCAGCTATTTCATAGATATATTTCTGTCCAAGCAATCACTTTAGCAACACTGTTTTACCATTTCCAATGTATTTAGCAGTTTCTTTTGTATTGAATTTTCTTGAAGCTTTCTCAGCATCAACTAACTGGATTTGTGTGAAGTTACTTTTCAAGGAGATATAAGCTTGCAAGGGAATAATTTTAATGACATCATTTATTTGTTAACTCTCAATCATTGTAGTTTCAGTTAAGATATGGATTTTGCTAGGGTACATATAAACACTCTCATTTTACAAACAGGCATGAATCGGCAAGCAAGGAAGAAGTCTGTCCTGTGTGTGGGAAGACATTTCCTGTTGAACTACTCCCTGTACATGCTGCCAGTTGTGGGGATACTATTTTCCTAGAGGTTGGGCAGAGTTTAGTGGTCAGCAACACTAATAGGTACATTCATATGATTAATTCATTGACAGTCAACATTTTGGCACATTTCATATAACAGTTAATTACCAATCCCGTATGTGCAGATAACGACAAACCATGGTATTGTTTATCTGGTAATGGGTAGTTCTCTGAATTTGTAATGGTATCTCTCAGATCTTTTAACATACTTTGTAAATATTAGTCCCATTGACAGGTGAACATTAAATAGAAAAATTACTCTATTGCAGTGTAGTTAATAGCAGGAATGTTATCTTTCTGAAATGGTGTTTTTCTTCAGACTAAAATGTAAATGGCATTTCTTAGGGACACATTAACAGTTATGTCTTTGCTCTACTGAAAAACATGTCACTTCATCTGTGAAACTAATGGTCTGACTGCAAAATAATGACAACAGTTGTCATTATGGGACTCCTTATAAGGTCATCTGAGCCAAAATTCATATGAAGGTACCTCAGGTGTCTTGATCAAAGGCCAAGGTCACACATAGAGGGCAAACATCAAATTGCCTATAAAACTTTAACACTTTCAACCATTTTCATCCAAATTTCATATGTAAGTATCACATGAAAATCTCAACAAAACCCCTAATATTTCAGGCCAATTTGTCAAATGGTCAAGTTCATACAAGACTGCAAACATCTCATAAAACTTAAACGCTTATATAGGGGCACATTCGTTTGAAGACATCTTGTAATGTGGTATGATGAGTATACTATATAAAAAAAATAGAATGCTTGAGTTTGGTACAAACTATCCACTTCCTATCAGTTACTGATATCTGAAGATCAGTTTTTATCTAGGTTAAATTGAATCATGGAACAGTGCACTTCCTTACATTAATTTTTTTATTTGTACATTCCTTTATAGGACATTGTTGAAGGAATTTGATAAAAAAAGACAGGAAATAGATGACAGTACAGAAGGTTCATGGAACATTAATGTTGTTAGACGGCTATTTATATCAACAGCAGTTGAACGGCTTGAAGAAGCTGATGGAGAGGACTGGCAGAAAACTATCAGAGTTCATTTCATTGGTGAAGAGGGGGTTGATGCAGGGGGGCTGCTTAGAGAGTATTTCACTCTACTGTTTAAGGAGACAGATGTATTTGAAGGGAACACATTTAGTTTGAAGCCAAATCTGTTGGAAAAAAAAAGATATTGTCTCATTGGTAAAGCTGTTGCAATGGCGATTCGAAATGGACCAAGGTGCCTTAACAAATATATCACTACATATATTTTGGATGGCAGAGAGCCAGATTTCAGAACTCTGGAGAAAGATGAAATTCAGCGAGCAGATGTTAGAGCAGTAATAAAGCAGGTATTTTTTCTTAACTATTCCAAGAATAAAGAGAGTTATGATATTGAAGTTTCCAATGGTATGTTCATTCATTAGGCCTAATTTATAACCTTATCTCAGACTGTTTATCTTGATGATTCATAGATTAGATTTTAATCTGGTTCATGTAGAATCAAAAACTACCAGAATGCCATTGGCTCAGATCACATGAAAAGCTTTAAAACTGTATGGGACCACATTAATGATCCTACTTTCATGAAACTTAGAATGATAACTTGAAGATCAGATCTTTACACTTAAAAGTCTGTAAAGTCATTAGAACTTGTTGATCCTATTATCACTCAGGTGAGCGATTAAGGGTTATCATGACCCTCTTATTCAACTTCAGATTGAAGAAGCAACCCCAGAAAGTATTGGTGATGTGTTTAACGAGACAATGTCAGTTCTGCAGGAAACTGGGTACAGCCAGGTCCTGACTTTCAGCAACAAGAGTGAAGCTGTTACTGCTCTGAAAGGACACTTTCTACTGTATCGATTAATGGCACCTATTAATCAGTTCGTGGAAGGTAAAAGTAATTTTCAACTAAATCTTTCATAGGAAAAACATTGCTAACTGTTAACACTCTAGAGGTCACAATTTTACCCAATCTTAATGAAACTAGTCAGCTAGGAGCTTGAGTCTCTGCCTTTGTTAGTGCATTTTATAATGACTCCATTGCTTATTGTATCGAAGTTACATACATATCTTTAGATTCATCATATTGTACAGGTATATATTACTGAATTATCTTTGAAGCCGATTATGGCCCTCTTTACCATTTTTTCACATGGTACCTTCACATACGTTTTCAGTCTTGAAAGATGGCTATAGGCATACATTTTTAGTTATTTCTACTAGTGGTTGCTGTGTACTGTGTCTTAAAAAGGGTTCTGGTTATGTGTTTGCAGGTCTAAAGCTACATGATGTTTTGAAACGTCTCCGACAACATACTGAGGAAGCTATGAAATACTTTTGTTAAGATTTAGACCCAAAGTCAGATGATGTTGTTAGGTTTTTTAAGCCTAGCTTTTCCTGTGTTGCTGAAGAAAAATCCATAGAAGAAGTGATCATATACAACTGGAATAAGTTTCTCCAAAAAATTGAAAGTGAGTATAAATCATATGTGCGTATGTTAATGATTTCTACTTAAACTATTTCTGTGTGTACTGTTTATTATGTAATACCTTTTTGATATTTCAAAACAGCAGTCCATATTGAATACGTACTGTCATATTGTAGATGATGTACTGGGTAAAAAAACTATAGCACACCCGGTTTTGCTTAGTAGTTGTAATACCTCCACAGTTGTCATAGTTAATGGGAAGGAAAGTACTTCACAATCTTCTCTATCTGGGCATAAATTGCTTTGCCTATGGCTTTCCTTTTTTATATCGAAGCTTTTTCAAATTGTTTAGTAAAGCAAACTGATGTGTTACACAAAGCAGCTTGTCAATAGTAAAGGTCATACAGGGGACTGAGACTTACATAGTAGTATTATCGATATAATCTTTTGGTTTTCCTTTGTTTAACAGAACTTCATTTACTTTTTCTTTTCTTTTTTACATATCTTTCAGAGGGTAAAGTAACTTCAACATGGATAGATATAGAAGATGGAACTGAGAATGATGTTACACTCAACATTGGCCATGTTTTACAAGCTCTACTTGGTTGTACTAGAATCCCATTGAACATAGACTGTGGTGTTATTGAGTTTGACCATTCCTCTCTTCACTTGCCCAAGATCAATACATGTGCACCATCTATAACATTTTCCAAAACCAAAGATCTGCAGAACTATGATGTATTTGTAGAAATTATGATGTATATCATAATGTGTTCATATGGCTTTGGCTCTGCTTGATTAAGGTATTAATAAAGGTGTAATGTCAAGAGTTTAAAGTTCAGAAGTTCAGGTCCATTTCTTCTTTTGTTGTCATTGAATAATGTATTTAGAAACCAAAACTGACAGATTATGGGTATGAAATGTCACGAAAATACTTTTTTGAATACATTGTAACATGTTACCTCGTTTATTATACCTAAGGACTATTACCGGTGTTAAAATTTCATTGACTAACAGTAGTATCATTCTTATTGTTTCTGTTGAGATACATTGTGACCACTTAAAATTACTGTTAGCTGTACAAGAGTTTGTATTGTTATACCTCACGTGATTTTCCGTATATAAAATGCCCATACCGCATTGATGAACAAAATGTTACCCATGTATCATCATGATGTTACACCCCTGCAAGTCTAGAAATAGATTATTGGTTTCCTCTCCGGCGTTTATTAAATTAGTAGCATCTGGATCAACGACCATTTTGTGACTTGTCAGACGATCAAAATGGCTGAAGTTTTTCGGTATATATAATTTAAAACAGCGGTATAATAAAATAAAATATAAATAGTTTTTTGGTATAATAAAATAAATATCACATGCACTTGAAGGTGACAGCAGATATTGTGAACCCTTAAAAGTTTTTGTCTGGGTCACAATATCTGCTATCACCCGCAAGTACATGTGCTATTTATATACTGTAATATGGCCGCGTGAGAATATGGATAACAGATCATATGGAATTGTAGTAGGCAGTATTTGTAGTGAAAACATTATGTTGAACATTCTCTACATTTTTAGCTCACCTGTCACTTTTTTTTTTTGTCTATCACATAGTTACAAGGTGAGCTTTTGTGATCGGATTTTGTCCTCTTGTTTTAGTATGATGAAATAATTATCATATAGTTGTTTTATTCAACAAATAAAATGTTAACCTTCTGGAAAATACTGTCGCACTAAGCCTACGTTGACGGTAGCTGTCTTAGGTTGACATTTTTAGCCATAACTCTGTCATGACTTTGACTTAATTATCCCCCTTTTAGATGTGTATTTAAGTTGAAAGGGCTAACCTTTTACTATTAAGCTCTGAGAATAGTCAAGGGTGCTGTCCTACTGACAGCTCCTGTTCCTGTTGCACTCGAAGCTAATTAATATTTATATACTACTACAGTGCAAACATGTATTAAAAATTATTTCAACAGATTGTCCTTTGAGAGATTTTGTTCATATTCAAATAAACTAACCCTTATGACAAATCTTCACATTACAATGCTGGTTTAAAGATATGAGATTGACTATTGATGTGTTACAACTGTTTTAAAGAAACCTAAATGTAACCAATTTTTGCAACTTACATTTACATCATGTTTCTTGATTCTCATGTTAAATGGAAATGAACATGTATATAATCAAAAGTAAACTGTTGTTAAATGTAGTTATCTTCCAAAACCCTAACCCAAATGGGTGGGGAAATGTACAAGGAAACTGGGACAAGCATTCTTGATTAGAACTTACATGTTTATCAGACTGCTGTGCTGCCTGCTTTGCTGGAAACACTTGGATATCACTACATGCATGGCATAGGATAAAATCATTGTACTATACATGAACTTCAGTTAGAAATGTTGTCTTGACAATACTTTGGTGATATTTGAATATGGGCCACGTAAACAATAAGATTATAAAAATTTTGGTCAAATAATATGTCTATGTACAACGTCATTGAATCATTGATTTTTGTTATAGAAACAGTAGTTCATTAAAAAAAGTTTCAAGATCATTATGGCCAAGTTTCATTGAAATCCACCCAGTAGTTTCTGAAAAGATATAACATTTTTTAAAAAAATCAATGTTAAGGTCACTGTGGCCTTGACCTTTGATCCAGTTGCCTCATTCTCAGGACCAACTAGGGTACTAGGCTAAGTTTCACTGAAATCCACCCAGTAGTTTCTGACTAGATGCAATAACGAGAAATGTTAACAGACAGACCTCTGACAAAATGCAGAGGTCTAAAAAAATAGTGGTATTGAAAAACCCAAATAAACGAAACCAGCAAAAGTTATATTATTTATTTGATCTTCATGCAACTCTACAGATATATTTGTCTACCACCAGCATCTTGTAATTGTTTTGTTAGTCTGTACCACAATCTATTGTTAACTCTACAAGTCTTATTTGTGGTAATATTTCCAACAAAAAAAACACGTACACTCTAGTCATAATATTGATCATGTGTGTTTTTACAGCATCTGATTGTTCCTAATGAAATGTAGGTCAGGTTCGAAGCAGACTTACAGGATGATAAAAGGCACTTGAACAATGGAAAAGCTTGACAATTTTGATTTCATGAAACTTGATCAAAATAATTAGCTAAGTAGATTCTCCTATTCCGCATTGGATTTACCTAGGGGAAAAAATTGTCACAGTTTCAAAAAATTTGTTCGAAGCACCCTTTTCTCGTGCAACCCTCCATATCGTTCTTCTTGTGAATAACTCTTGAGCTGTGCAATCTCATTGTGATAAAAGCAGAAACAGTAATTTTTAATCGCCAATTCAACTATTGTCAATTATATACTGAAGACATTCTTCAAAAAATGTCCATATGAAGACGATCAGAATCTTTTGAAAGTATCTGCTGCAACTCTAAGGCTATTGCTTCTTGAACTAATGGAGTGTTGGGAAGGGACACTGAATAAATTTCAACCATTCCAGTTTCTTCAGTTTCTATTCCATAACTGTTGATCTGCAAAATACAAAGGATATTTTATATTATTGGCAAGATGTGGAAGCTTAAAATAAACATAACTGCATAATGATTATTTTAGGAAAGTGGTACCGTTTCAATTTTATTATTGCACACTATCGGCTGACCTACTTTTGGCTAGGAGAGCTTTAAGCCCAAATGCTACATTGGTTGTAAACATAATATACATAGTACTTACACAAACTGCATTTAAACTGACCATGCCAACCATTACATAAATAACTGGGGGCTAAACCTCTGGAATGGGTTGAGCAAATTCACTTTTTTTCTTCCAGCACAACTAGGCGTCAATAGTAAATACTAAAAGTTCGAATCAATTCTGCCAAATATTGTATGAGAAGTTCGGTCACAAAAAATGACTGGCACACAGAAGCATGTACAATGGATATGGTCTCAACCTGAGGTTGAGGGGGGCAAAAATGTATTTTTGGGTGTAATTATCTAAATTATTTTTATTGTCAACAGACATCTTCCAAACAGAATGGAATATTTCAATACTAAGTTGCATAAGAATCTAGCTAGAATCAACTGTAAAAGTTAATACAATATGTTATTTCTCGATAGAGATGTAATATGGTATTACTTGGTACCAGGTAGCATCAAGGTTAGTATTATACGTTTATACTTTAATATACTCTGTTTCAGAAGTTTCACGTTTAGTTTTGAACTGGATAGCAGAATTTGGGCCTATTGAAATTACTTAGCAATTGATACTAGTCCTGCTTCATATTATTTTCAGGTCAAACTAATAAAAAAATTTCACCATGATAAATGTCCAGTATTACCCAGGTTTTCCCAGTATTACCCGGGTTTTCCCAGTATTACCCGCGTGGCTGGGCAATACTCATAAAACCTGGATTTTTGCGAACCTTGGCTATCATATATGATTATTAAAATGTACATATACCTGCACATCTGATTATATATGTTGATCTTGAAATTGGCCAGACAACCAAAGCTGAATTGGACTTCTGTTCCTCTCAGTTCTAAGAGGGCGTCTCTGCAAAGCAGCATTAAATTTGTCCAAATGTTGTTGTACATGTATAAATGGCAAATACACCAAATGCAGAACATGAAGATGTAGTTCACTGTCTGAACACAGGATGCCAAGATCTTCCATGTGGTAAAACAGATTGTAGAACAGACCAGTTACTCCATTCCATAATTCTCTCCATAGTCTCTCGATCCTGTTAAAAAAGTGCATAGTTAACTGAAACTATCAAAGTGTTCATAACAAAATCAGTGCTTAGAAACTGTTACCCTGACGATAGAGTGTGGTAACTAGAACGGCAGGTATCAAATACCTGCATGCTAGTTACCGCATGGTTTGATAACTTTTTTTAGTTTTATTGCCTATGATACAAAACAGAAAGAGCACAGAAAACTTTGCTTATCTGAAAACACTGTCCTTGTGTTCTTCAGATACACTCAATTTTCCAGGTTCTCTCTGTTTTTTAGTACTGTACATACATTCTGTACTGTTTAAAACACTAACAAGAAAATCCAGATAGATCTTAGCAACCACCATTGAATTATCTTTAAGATTGAAAATTTTCAATGTTTACCTCCATATGAACTTGACCTGTTTTCCGAAAATCATTAGGGGTATCAACACGTCAAGATCACAAGTTCAGGTATGTGAAATCATTCTCAAGTTATTGAGCTGAAACTATTTTCAATGTTAAGATCCCTGTGACCTTCACTTGTGTCCAAAGAAATGGACCAATAGACAAAATAATGATGACTAGTGAAAAAAAATAAGGTTATACCCATATTGTAAGGTTTAAAAAACTTCTCTAGTGGTCTAGTCAGTAATTGTTCTTATTACTTTGATTTCCTCTATATTTAACTAAAAGTTTTGTATATTTCCTCAAGGAAATTCAAAGAAAATGGCAATTTTCATGAAGACCTATATGAAAATTACAAAAAAGGAAACGAGAGGAAAAGGTACACACCTTTGATTATGAACACTGCGTCCGGCAATAAAAGGCTTGCTCTGAATACCTCTCTGCCTGATCATAAAGTCTGCAACAAGAACATTTTCGCCACCCTTGTCCGAACGGACTCTTTGCGGTAAACCATACTTTTGAACTGCTTCTTGAAAGGCATCAATGACAGAGTCAGCCTTGTTGTTGTTACTGACTTTCAAATAAACTGGCAGTCTTGAGAATCCATCTATCCCACCATGGATCACCATACGCCATCTGAAATGTTATACACAGTTTTTTAATGAAAGCAAGGCTAATCTATTAATAAATAGGGCATATACATGTTTTGTTAATACGCTGAAAATAATACAATATGTTATTTTCAACGGAAGAAAATGTGTTGCTATTATCTCCTAACTAACCACAATATAAAATTATTTAAAGGGGTGAATCTGAGTTTTTGAATCTACATGTATGACCCAATCCCTCTTCCAAAAATTAGATGTTCTTTGGTGCTCTATTTATATATTCAGACAAAACCATTTTCATGTCATCTGAAAAATATATAGGTATTAAAACACTTTAGGATTTGACAACTAAGCCACAGAGTCCATGGCCATGGAACTAGACCTCTAACAAGTATTGAAGGTACATGTATTTCTTTAGATGGGTGGGCCGATGGTCTAGTGGTAACACGCTTGACTGTCAATCCAGAGGTCCGGAGTTCAAATCCCGGTTTACACCAAGCACGTTAAAGAACCAAGAAGTCTATTCGAATAGAGCTAGGGTATCGCACCCGGACTTCTTGTATCTAAAACCAGTCTCTCAAGAATATAAATCTGCACCTGTCAGATAGCTGCTAAAAAGATCTTAGCGCCTCCCAGTTATAGTCATAAATGATTGTTGGGAGAAATGTCTACGTCCCTGTGAGGGGTTTGACACATAATAGGAAGACAATGTCCGACATTAATATATTAACGAATACATATGGTCTGATATCGTTGTGGACCTCTAAGAATATCTAAGGTATTTGTTAAAGGTCCAGACACCAACCAGTGCCTTTTAGTTCAAATAAAGTTTTACTTTTTTTGTCTAAAGGCAGATACTGAGAAAGATCTACTGGAAAATGTTACAACTTGTTTACACAGCAAGTACCTGATTCATTTGTGATTCCCATCGATGTGCCATAATGCTTGTGGTCCTCTGACACTGTATGTCCTCCTCTGTACTCTACATGTGCTAAGAAACAACCTCCTGAAGAGAACGCCATCAGGATCTATATTTTTT